>CAKNET010000050.1:108814-232779 GCA_930272545.1 Sphaerostilbella broomeana | reverse complement strand
CCCCCCCCCCCCCCCCCCCCCCCCCCCCCCCCCCCCCCCCCCCCCCCCCCCCCCCCCCCCCCCCCCCCCCCCCCCTGCTGTCAAGAGATCGGCATTGCGCAGCTTTCTCCACGGCATAAAGTTGAAGCAAGGCGGCCGGCCGAGTGCAACGATCCTTGGATGCATGTAAGCCGGAGCTCCGGCCCCAGCTAGGGGGGCTGTTGGGTTCCACAGGATAGGATAGGATGCGTGAGCATCTCGGACGGCGAGCCCACTGCATGTCAGCTTGGTGATGCCACAAGTAGACTGGACTGAGATGAAAATGGAATCCGCAGAGGCTTTTATGGCAATAGTGAGAGCCTTAGACATAAGAGAGGGAAAACAACGATGGGAGGAAACAAAATAAGAGTAGGACGATCTGCCGGTTCGCATCGCGCCGTGCGGCAGTGGTGGCGCCGCCTCGACCCTCATCGTGAGAAGCCTCACTCACCCACTGCCAGGGCTGGTGACGCCATCCGCGCCAATGCCGTTCTCTCAATTGCTCAGCAAAATCTCCTCAAAGATGGCACATATTAAGCAGCCCCTGCATTGGGATTAGCGGTGCTTTGGACGATGCAGATTCGGCACATGGAGCAACAGACCACCGAGTCAAGAAGAGACACACACGCTGACCCTTGCAGAGCTTGGGTCGGAGCCCGCCCTACGCTAAGTCGAAAGCCCACAAGAATACCACCTCACCTGGTGTCGACGCCGCATGATCAGGAGATTGCAAAGGACGTGCCGTAAATTAACAAAATTGAACCCGCCTGTTCTAGCCGGATCTTGGAAGCTTTGGCCCGATGAATATCATTGGATGCCGTGTCGTTGGCGGGCGCATAATCGCGTTAGGGGTCCACAAGCACACACACATAGCATGATGATGGTGTTGTTGTTGTTGTTGTTGTTGCTGCTGCTGCTGTTGCTTCTGCGGGCTTGCTGTTGTCTTATAAAGGCCAGGCAGAAGCTCGCTTCCAGGACACGAGACTCTCGCTCTGCCTCTTTGCTTCGACACCACCCCGTGCCACTCCACAGATTTCCCAGTATTCCCCGAATACCTGTGGCCCGTCATGCCTGAGTCAATGCCTCTCCACCGGCTCCTGGTGCTTGCCCTCGGCACACTGCCGCTCACTTCGGCCGTTGGCTGCCCGTACATCCAGGGCAATCCTCGCGCTGCATCGCAGCCCCTTCCTCGCCACCCCGAGGCCATCATAGAGCCACGGTTCAGCCCGGACGGCCCTGACTTTGGTCGGTGCCCGAGGAAGAGCAACGTTGCCGGCGGCGGCACTCGTAGCTCGGACTGGTGGCCTTGCGAGCTGAACCTCGCAGTGCTGCGTCAGTTTGGGGAAAAGTCCAATCCCTATGATGCCGACTTTGACTACGCTACCGAGTTTGCCAAGTTGGATGGTAAGACCCTCCGTCATGCCAAGATATATACATATATACATATATATATATATATCTGTACATATACAGCGTCTGATATGCTAACGACTGCTTTCGCCTTCCAGTGGAAGAACTCAAAAAGGACTTCACCAAGCTGCAGACTTCCTCCCAGCCTTGGTGGCCTGCCGACTTTGGCAACTATGGTCCCTTCCTGATCCGCCTGGCCTGGCACAGCGCCGGTACCTACCGCCAGTTCGATGGCCGTGGAGGATCCGGCATGGGCCAGCAAAGATTTGCTCCCCTTAACAGCTGGCCCGACAACGCCAGTCTTGACAAGGCTCGTCGTCTGCTGTGTAAGTGCCTCACCGTGTATAAAACGGACACTCGGGATCACTGAGCTGGACTAACCAACACACGCTGTGAATATAGGGCCCATCAAGCAAAAGTATGGAAAGAGCCTCTCGTGGGCTGATTTGTTCGTCTTTGCTGGTAACACGGCTTTGGAAAACATGGGCCTGCCGACTTATGGCTTTGCCTTTGGTCGCGTCGATACCTGGCAGTCCGACGAGGGAATCTACTGGGGTTCCGAGCACGAGGCTTTCCCTGCCCCCAAGAGTGACTTCGACCGCTACAACGGAAGCACTGATCTGTCTGACCGAGCTGATAAGCTGGAGGAGCCTCTGGCAGCCGTGTCGATGGGTCTCATCTATGTTGACCCTAGAGGCCCACACGGAATCCCCGACCCCAAGGCATCCGCCCTTGATATCAAGAAGACGTTTGGCAACATGGGCATGACCCATGTTGAGACAGCAGCCTTGATCGCTGGAGGACACGCCTTTGGCAAGACTCACGGTGCTGTTGAGGGAAAGAATATCGGACCGGAGCCCAACGCCGCCCCCATTGAGCAGCTAGGTCTAGGCTGGAAGAACAGCTTCGGCACTGGCTCCGGCAACAACAGCTACACCAGTGGTCTCGAGGTCATCTGGTCCCCTACCCCCACCAAATGGGGCAATGGTAAGTCTCTTGTTCTCTCTCAGTCGTTTTGATAGAGAACGTGGACACTGACACGCGTTTGTTAAACAGGTTTCCTCACATCCTTGTTCAAGAACAACTGGACACTTACCAAGAGCCCCGATGGTGCTCCCCAGTGGGAAGCTGTCAACGGCCCTGAAATCTACCCCGACCCCTTCAAGAACGGCACGTTCCGCAAGCCAACTATGCTTACAAGCGATATCGCTCTTCGCGAGGACCCTGAATTCAACAACATCACCCAGAACTTCCACGACAACTTTGACCAATTTACCGAGCAGTTTGCTCTGGCCTGGTGTAAGTGATTCAGATAGTAGCCTACCCTACTCCATGACTTGGTACATATGCTGACTGGTGATATCCTGTATAGACAAGCTCATCCACCGTGATATGGGCCCCATCTTCCGATACCTCGGACCCGATGTCCCCAAGAAGGCCCCCCTCATCTGGCAAGACCCTCTCCCCGCCGCCCCGTACCAGACCATCAACGATCAGGATGCCGAAAAGCTCAAGCAGCAGATCCTCGCTGCTCCCGGCCTGAACGTCTCCAACCTCGTCACCACTGCCTGGGGAGCTGCCTCGTCTTTCCGTATCTCTGACAAGCGAGGCGGTGCCAACGGGGGCCGTATTGCCCTGCAGCCCCAGAATGGATTTGCCGCCAATAACCCTCAACGCTTGGGTCCTGTTCTCAAGGCTGTAAGTGGTTGCTATTTCTCGGATTCGTCTTGGCATTTCGCTAATATGTCTGTTTGTCCCTTTTTAGCTCAAGGCAATTCAAACCTCGTTCAACTCGGCCAACAAGGGCAAACAGGTATCTCTTGCTGATCTTGTTGTTCTCGGCGGCAGTGCTGCTGTCGAGAAGGCCGCCAAGGATGCCGGCTCGAGCATCAAAGTGCCTTTTACCCCTGGTCGTGTTGACACTACTCAAGAACTCACTGATGTCACATCTTTTGGTTTCCGTATGTCCTCCCCTCCCCAAAACCTCTGTCTCTCGAAAGAAGAGGCTTCTCCGTCTGGAAGTGTACCCCATGCAGATAGCTAACTACGTCTACTACAGTCGAGCCCAAGGCTGATGGCTTCCGCAACTACGGCCAAGGAAATGCCCGCGCTCTCACCGAGGAGTTGTTGGTCGACAAGGCCTCTCTCCTTACCCTCAGCCCTCCTGAAATGACCGTCCTCGTCGGCGGTCTGCGCGCCCTCGACGCCAACTACGACGGCTCCAAGAACGGCATCTTCACCGACCGCCCTGGCAAGCTCACCAACGACTTCTTCGTCAACGTGCTCGACATGTCCACTACCTGGTCACCCATCGCCAACACCAACGAGGAGCTCTTCGAGGGCAAGGACCTCGTCAGTGGCAAGTCCAAGTACACGGGTACTCGTGCGGATCTTATCTTTGGCTCCCACCCCGAGCTTCGTGCCGTCTCTGAAGTCTATGCTTCTAGCGACGCGCAGACCAAGTTTGTCGGTGACTTCGTTGCGGCCTGGGTCAAGGTCATGGAGTTGGACCGATACGACATCAAGGGACGCAAGCAGAATGGTGTGCAGTAATAAATAACAAGAGGAAGAAGTAGTACATAATATCTCTAATATAGGGAACATATTTTTTCTTAAGAACCCGTGTCTCGTGCTCTCTGACGTGAAGTCCTCATAATTTGCATCGACTTGAAGTGCGATAGATTCATTTATTGATGTAAAGTAGCATCCATTGCTATCTAATGCAATTATGAACGCTGCTATTCTCTCATAATATCGTGAGCGAGTATCTATCTGTTTTCTGTAATTACGTGGAGATATTTGTTAACAGGCTTCTGCACTCCTATCACTCCAAATACCCCAAGGGAGCAGGGAAATCAATCACATAGCTGCGTATCGATCTTAATATACCAATAGCTCTAGAGATCACGTATCCTATATACATGGACGATTAATTAATTAGATTTCCCTATAGCAGTTAGAGATGATGACTTGGACAACTTCGATGGGTAATATGGGGGATCTAGGTGCTTTATGACAATGTGAATAGTAGCTAGAGTTCAAGACTAACTATGGATAACTCTTACTGCCATGAGTGGGTGGTTTTCAATCCCCAAATAGCTGGCTGTTACAAGAGACCCCATCCGCATCTATCCATGTGTGCCAAGGTATGGCATTCCCTAGGCCGATCTGGAAGAGAACGTCTGTATTGACTCCGACCTCGTCAAGAAGGAAATCGGCGGATTCCTTTCTAGCTTGCTGCCTATTTCTAAGCTCATAGAGATATATTAGCATCCGTAACTCGGGATATCTACTTTGCTAAAGGGCCGCGACCGCTCTCTCCCTCCCAACCTTTTCAATCATTACCTTCAACGCATCTGTCTGTCCCCAAAAAGCGGCGGCAGCTAAGGCGCTACCATGATCTCCATAGCGAAAGACCTTTGCAGGATCAGCCCTGGCTTCCATCAAGATCCGCAGCTGCCAATCACTTTTCTGGCTTCTGGCCACCACAGCCTCGAGGGCGCTACCATAGTTACCAGTTTTCAAGGGAAGACCAACGTCCGCGCCATTGTCGAGAAGCAACTTAATGATATCCAGGGCCATTTCACCTTCGTACAATCGCACTACAGCTGTATGAATAGCACTCTGCAACAGCATTCACTTCGGCCCCGGCTTTGAGAAGAATTCTCGTAGACTGGACATCATCACCGCTATTGACCGCTGCGATCAGCAAGCTAACATATTTTTCATCTTTCGTTGGCTTGTTCACGTCGATAAATCCTTGATCCATAAACCACTGTAACATCTTAAAATTCGAAGCCGCCGCTACCAGAGCTAGACTGGGGTGGTGTCCAGCTTGTACGTTAACGTCTGGTTTTGTCTCCTCAACAAGGAACTTGGCGACCTCATTACTGTGCTCCGTGATAGCAGCAATGATCGCAGGAATGTGTCGATCAGCACGTGGGTGATTGAAATCCATCAAGCCCACCAAATGTTTGCACATTGGTAGGTGATTGCCAATGGCTGCGAGCACAAGTGAATTTGCCTTGACGGACACCGGGATTTGATATGTGCCTATGCAATGTTCCAAGGCAGTCTCCTCCTTTATTTGGCCATTGTCCCACCAGTCACGTAAAGTATAATAAAATCCAAACCGACAAATTGCAAATAAGGCAATGTTACTGGGTATCAAACATCCAACTCGCGAAGTCGTGGTTCTCCAAAGGCGATGCGTGTTGACCCATTCTTGATACTGGTGGCTGCTTTTTTCGGGTGATCCAATAAAACTCTTAAGAAGATTTGCAAGATCTGCGTCTGGTCTGGCTTCTGCCTGTAAGCCTACCCATCTGTCGTATCGCTGGACGTGCTCAAGCCAAAACTCATTGGCCGTTGAAAAAAATTTAATTGAGGAATAATATCTTCGGCCCATCATAAGGCCCCGTTTCATTGTTTCCTCAATCTCATTATTCACGAGAAAGCTAAGGAAAACCCTCGAAACAAGCAAGTCACATGGCCCTAAGGTCCAGCCTCTACTCTCAAATTATTCAGTAACGGAAGCATGTGGGAATACCCATATACCCTTCTGTTCATCGATAGTAAGGAAGTCCTGGCAGAGAGATAGGATTTGTTGCTTGGTCTGGATATCTTTTTGCACCACATTTGTCCCTCCTGGGATATAACGGATGGCTTCCAGAAGGGTGTCGATATTAAATGGCTTAAAAGCACACATGACCCATTTAATGGCACGCTCAGCCAGAGCGACGTCACTAGGATCATGGTCTCTTGCCATATCTTCCCACATTCGAGTATATGCCTCAGTCAACCCGTCGGGTAGTGTTCGAGTTCAGTTATTAATAGCTTCATTCAATACGCATTTTTTTCAGCGATTTAACTTGGAGATAAACCCATCGGAACCTATAGCCACATTTGGGTTAATACTGTTGAATATAATAAGGTCTCTCTAGTGTAGCTTATATGCTATCCTTCTGCGCAAATGTCTCCTTGATCTTCTTCTGTATTTCTTCATCACGATTAGTAAAGAAAGCAATTGAGTAGAGCTTGGCCTCTAAGAACTTCTGAACGTCTTCTTTCTGGTTACTGGCATCAATCGTGATCGTCGGTCTAGCGTCGAAAACTTCGAAATATTCACGGTCTGGGCGACTCGATATAAAGATCTTGACAGGCTTGACTGACTGACTTATCTATCAGGCTACTCAATTGTTCTGCCAAGTTGTATGAGGTTATGTCAGACTCATCTAGAGCATCAAGAATAAGAGTCGTTTTCGGATACAGGTTTATGGACTCTAGGATCAGTTCCTCACAATCCTGATAGGTCAAATCGGTGCCTCTTTGTTTTGCCTTCTTACACCGCTGAATGAGACTGGACTGGATGTTGCCAAAGTCATTTGCTTTGCTAGATAGCTGTCGAACAAAGCTCCTAAGAACCGTAAGCGGGTCTTGGAAGGGGGTCCCAGATCGCTGGTAATAAAAGAAGGCAAACCCCTCATCGTGTTTTGATTTGGTCAAGATTTCCTCTACATGGTCAACCACCTTGGAGGTGAGGTATGTTTTGCCAGTGCCGACTAATTCATGTTAGATAAACCAAATCTTCCTTTGCTAGATGTCGAGAAACGGATAAATCACTTACCGGTTCCCTTCAGCCATAATAATGTCGAGGATGAGGGTATGTTCAGCCAGTATAGGAAGCTATCATCCCTCAATAGCCATTCCCCAGTTTTCTCTGTCCTTAACCTCGAAACTTCGCTATGGCTTTTACCAAATTTCTCTGAGCTGATAAAATCCAAAAGTTGCTCTCGGCGATCGTCATCTACCGCCTCGAGAAGCCTTCCCACTCCATTGTCTACCAAGGTAAGTGGAGATGAGAGTTGACTCAAGTGGGTCTTCAAGTCTTCCATTTTCTCATCCACACTCTCAAATGACTTGGCATTACGCGAGGCTTCGCAGCTTTGAACTTCAAGGCTGAGTTTCTGCTCTTTCGTAAACAGTCCTGAAACATTACTTTTGACTTCTTCAGGCTTGAATATTGCGTGCAAAAGTTAGTTGACCACTCGTCCATTGATTAAAACTTCGGATTCGGCTAAAAGCTCTATCGCTGCGACATATAAGTCAAGAAGAGCATCGTGCAAATTTAAAACAGCGATTTCTTCGGTCGTCTGGATGTTGTATAGCTTCTCGTAGACCTCGTCTCTATGTACGATGTGTACAAACCACTTAACAGTTCCGACAAGAGACATCATCTGTTCTGCTTGCTTGACTGGGATCTGAAAATAGTTAGCATCCGGACAGCGCGTTCCTGTGTCTCGTAACGTCATTTTTTTGTCACCGATATCATCCACTGGGGAATACATGGTTTCAGAATCAGCAAAGTTCCATAAGAAGTCAAGCTCACCTTCATAATAGCCTTTGCAACAGCCCACAGTGCACTGGCTTCTGCCGGGGCGAAGCTAAAGGCGACATCCCCCACCATGCTAAGGAATTTTACAGTATCGGCAACAAACTCGCGGATAATGATTGTCTGATTACCAATTTCAATTTTGAGCGGTTGGTCAGTTTGACCGGAAAGTTTTTTCTCCTCGATGAGACTAATGGTGTCTCCAATTTGATCTTTCTATTTGCTAATCGAGGGATGGAGACTCAAGCTTTGAATCCATTTCTTAGTCTCATCATTGACCTTGTCTAAGGCCTTGTCCCAAACACTTAAAGATGGAGAGAGAGATGCTTTCGAGACGTTTGCCGTTGGAGGTGGCAGGTTTACCTGACAGCGAGGATGGCTGAACTGTCGCATAGCTGAATGATGGCGTGTCGGATGCTGATGATCTTTCTCGCGAACCCAGTCGCAGGTTTGCCTTCCACCGAGCCTTTATTTCCTTCAGCATCTTAAAGAGCTTCACATGATACGAAATGTCAATCTCATGAATTATAATGTGGTGAAGAAGAGAGGGGCGCTGTGGCTCAGGCTTGCTGTGACCCGGGAGTGCCGTATACTTTTGAGATCTATCATGTATGCATATAAACCCAACAATATCATTGACGCCCAACAATTGGTCAAGAATAGCAGAGGAGAGAGGGGTGGAAAGTGAGGCTGAGACGCTGCATAGCGAGATTGCCGAAACGGCATTAAATCCATAGGTAGCGGTCATATAGATATTAATACCAGAATCTCCATACTGATGGTCAAAGTCCACAATCACCCCCCCAACGCCTTTTCATCTATCAGAGAGAATATCGCTGCAAAATGCGAAATCAACCTCTCAATCGGCCCCTTCAGCTTTCCGTTTGAGACAATCCTAGGGACCCTCGCTGCTATCGACTAATGGCTTGACAGAAGTGCTTGTGGTCAAATCAATTATTGGTATCCTGCGTCAATCTTGCATGAGACATGGATGAGGCAGACGAATCAGTGTTTCCTAAGTGTTCAATCATGAGAGGTCCTGTTGTGATAGACCACTCCTAGAAGAATTGCGAACCTATGACCTTCCCGGCTGAACTGGGACGATCCAATTATAGGTCCATTTGGGCTCTCCACCAAACACATACGACCACAGCCACTTGAAAAATCTGGATCCCGTCCGATCTCCGAGAGACAACCAGGTGAGCGCCGGATTAGTAGCTGGGTCGGTGACGACCAGCGAACCCCTGGTGTTGTATGTTTTTTTGTTTCACCTTATGCTGTGTTGTCCGTTTTATTTTTTGTGGTACTATGGGTTCCTATTAGAATGTTGCTTAAGATCAGGGGATTTAGAGCTGGCTGTGTCAGTGCTTGAAGTGTATAGATCAACAATTTTGCCTTGGTTGAGTGCGGCTAGCATAATAAAAGCCTATTTGAGAATAAGACTGGGCTAAGCTGATGCTCACACAATATACATTCGGTAGGGGGGTCAGGAGAAACAAATTGTAGATGCCAGTCATTGTAGATGCCAGTCTTCCTTTTTGCGATTGCCGACAACGTAGTGGCTAGACACTATCACGATTGATACGACGAGAAAGCGAAGTTGTGTCACAAAAGAAATAATTGTCTATGGTTTGGTATTTTTGTTTGGAATCCGTGACTGTGCTCGAGGGCAATTCCACATCCCTCACTCAGCGCATTCTTAGGCGCTTAAGCACTCATAGATTCTTTTCCCCGAATCATTACCCATGATAAATTCGTAGCACGGCATCAACATCCTCCCGCAGATAGCCGCTTACAGCTTCTGCATGGCGGCGATATCGGAAGACTGGACGTAGTCCTCAAAGTCCTGAATCTGCTCCTGAAGCTCGTCCAGGGAAACCTTCTCATCCTCAACAACCAGGTTGATCTGAAGCTTCTTGATACCGAAACCAACAGCGACGAGCTTGGAAGCACCCCAGAGCAGACCATCCTTCTCAATACCACGGACAGCGGCCTCCAGGGCAGCCATGTCAGTCTCGTCATCTACAGGACGATGTTAGCAAAACTCGGATAAAATGAATAGAATTTGGAGATGCAGCGTTATTTTCCCCGCAAAACCTAGAAAGACGGCATAACATCACGGCGTGGAATATGGTAAGGCCTACCCCAAGGCTTGACATCCAAGGTGACCACAGACTTGGCGGCGACCTTAGGCTTGGCCTCCTTCTTCTTGCGGTACTCGGCCAGACGCTCCTCACGAATACGGGCAGCCTCAGCATCCTCCTCCTCGTCATCACTACCGAACAGGTCGACATCATCGTCATCCTCGGCGGCGGGGGCCTTGGCGGGGTTCACGGTAACCTCAGCCTTGTCGGGGCCGTAGGCGGTGTAAGGCTTGCTGGCATCACCATTGAGAGTAGCGAACTCATCCTCGTATGAGGCAATGTGCTTGTACCAACGGGCAGCGGCTGGGTACTTGGCGGCGCTGGGGGACTCCTTGAGGGCCTTGAAAACGGCGACGTCGGCTTGAGAGGCGGCGATGCTATATTTTGGCGGGGGAGGGGTCAGTGAGGGGTCTTTTATTTTTTTTCAATATGCATGTTTTTTTTTTTTTCTGTAAGGAGGGGTTGCGAATCATAGACTGAAGGCGGGGAAGCCTATACAGACATGATGCTCGCCCGATGATTCGCAGGATGATATAAAGACATCGGTGGAAATGGAACTCAGGTTCGGAAATGTCAAAATAAATGATCGCAAGGCAAGGTGCCATACCCAACAACGTAGGAGCGGGCAGAAACCCAGCTGTTCAAGACTGCAATGCCTTTGTTAGCCACAAGTCCAAGTAGTGGGCGTATCTTCAAAAGAAAAAAAGAACTCACCAGCAAGACCAGCGTCGGTGAGAACATCAGCGAAACCCATGGCTGCGATTTGTATGGTATAGGCGGAGAAGAGAGAAGCTGGAGGTGAAGTGTCTTTTAACGTGGAGATGGAACAGGAGGCGTCGTTGGGTATCTACGAGGGGTCACAAGAAAAAAAGATTGCACAGATTGCGCGCGATCTTTTTTTTCTTGGTACTTCGACCTGGCTATGCTGCCAACCCTAGAGAGGCATAAATAGGGCCTCAGGCACAAACACCCCGCCTCGAGAAAAAAAAATTGTTTCGAAAAAAGTGGCAAATGCGGGATGGTGGAATGGCGGCGGTAGCAGTCCAGCCACAACAGAGCGGGCGGAAGTCAAGCCACAATTGCCCCGCGACTTGATGCCCCGCCAACGTGATGATTTTGTGTTTACAAACTTGCTGCTCCTTCATGATGGGAACTGCCTCCTAGGTGGCAAGGTGGGTAGCTATCATAAATGATAGGTCCGCCAGATGTACCGGATGGTTTATGCTTATTACCAGGTATTCAACAAGAAGAAGTCTTGGATTACCAACAGCGTCATATGAATACTAGTATAGCTTACCAAAAGAGCTATATTAATCCCTCTCTCTGATATGGCAGTCAATGTTTTGATGGGTGCTTAAATTAGAGGAGATATACTTTGTTTCCTTGCAAATATTCACTGATAATATTGACTATCAAATACTCGCTGACTTGACGAAGCTTCAAGCTTAGCCCTACATTCAAAACACCAATCCTAATGCTCACAGAAACTGTACTCTTGGCTTTTCCATCTATAATCCGATTTCAAGTGGTAATTTGTCCTCCCATCCATCAGTTTGAGCCGGTGCTCCCGCGCTTCCTCCACATTCATCAGACCATCAGGAGCTTCGCCCTCTTCATTCTCTTCCACCCACCAATCTTTTTGCTGCGGGGGCACATTTGCAGTGGATTTTACGCGGCGATAGGGATCAACTAGCCATAATGCGAGGAACCTCCTATGTCCCGGCTTGGATTTGTCTTTGAGGCGGAATGAAGAAACCCGGTGATGACTGCAATGATCGGAATACACCGAGTCAGCCAACACATCCTCACAGACTCACCAATACACGCCGAAGTATTGGAGCAAAGAGAGGAACTAGACACTCACAACACGTTTGGGAGCGCAAGCAGCCTGCCCTGCTTTGTATCCACGTCTCCGTAATTTTGGAGACAAGACGCTGCCGATCCGCCACCAGCCCCGAGAGAAGTGCCATGCACTCTCTCCAACCAGTTATATTGGTCCTGTTCTGTGTTAACCCTGTCCTAGAGCGTATCAAAACCTGTCTACATGCGGAACGATAAGTGACTATCAGTCACATTCTCGCTGTCGACGTAGAATAAGGCTATTGCGACGATCCTCTCATTCATCTAGCCTTCAACCTAACATCACATGTTAGCATGCGAAGTCAAGGCCTCAAAAAAAAAAAAGATATATATATATATATATAAGACCCAGTCTACATACATGCCATGAACCAGCGGGGAACTCTGGTTTGTCTGGTGTCAGTTCGATGCTTGCCATTTTGACAATGATCTGCAGTCCTGCTTTTGCAAACTCTTCATAGAGCTTCACCTTGGGGGCATAGCTGACTTTGTAAAAGTTGTTTGGTTCTGGGAGTTTCGCCTCCCGCACTTTAATCCATTTAGCCATTGCCACTTTTCTGACATCAATAATCAATACCAGGCCAACCGGTTGTGTTCTTTTCTTCGCCGTCGTCTTCAATCCACATCTCAGAGTCAGATTCATCCTCAAAGTCGAAAACGTTTTCGATGTCGTCTTTCGTGATGACAGCATCTGCGTTCCTGAGCTCGTCGACGTCAAAGTCTGGTGTCCACAGTTCTTGATGCGAATCACTACATTATATTAGCAGCTGGCTTCTCATATTCTCATACCAGCCGTCAAAACTAACAGCGTAGCTCCATATCATTACTTACCTCGCTTCGTTAATCTTATCAAAACGAGAAGTCGCCCTACCAGCCACCGCTAAATTGCCTTTATCGTCACAATGCCGGAGACACTGATCCCAGGCTGGAATAGCCACATTGATGGCATGTTCAATGGCTGTGTAAATAGATGGATACTTGTCAGGGTGCAGATTGTTGATATAGCTTGTAATTTTAGCGGTGCCATCTTCCTTAAAGGCGACATTGGCCGGCAGCCATTGGTAAGTTTCAGACCATAAATCCTGGCTGAGAGCCAGGCTATAATACCGCGGGCCAGGATTCAGGGGTTGGTTCTGGGGTCACTATGTTCCCTTTCCCGACCAATTCAAGCGCATTTGATAAGCCAACAACTTCTTCCTAGATAAATTTGGTGCGTCCTTGAAATGTCTTGGTTCGAGGAACGGTTTCGTATGTGTGGTGAGAATCCGTCTTGGAGCTTACCATAAACAAAAGGGTACATTGAAGGATGGATAAGATCCTTGACCATTTCGTCGCTTCTCGGATGCCAATCTACATTGTCTCGTTGATCAGTGCGAAGCGTATCAAATGCCTTCAGCAGTTCGCCCTGAAGTGTGCCGTTAATGACGCTATCTGACTTGACAACTATGTTGCCTTCCACGTCAAACGTGGGAACTAGTCCAGATTTGACAAAGTAATCAGCTTTATGACGCAGTTCCGCAATACACTTCAGAGACATTATGATATATTAGCTCATAATTATGCACAGGATCACCATCCTGTATTCAATGTGTATTCAATGGAGGAAAGAATTGGGTTGGGGGATGGGGGTTGACGGACAAACTCAAATGCCTCATCCGAGATAATCCTCGAACTTGGCTTGGGAATCTTTTCAGTGTCCCTTCCTTCCATAATCCTAGCAAAGAGACTGTCTTCTGGTTGAGTCAGTGCCTCTTCTCGCCATTTCTGCACAATAGCGTCGTCATAGACTTTTTCGTGCCAATTTGGCTTGTCCGTCAATTTGTCCATCAGGGTCATCATGGCAACCTCTCTTATTTGGAGGGTCTCAGACACGGCATGACTGCAACCTGAAACGCCAATCGGGTAGATTGGGTAGTCTTTTGGCTCAAACCTCAAGGGGAGGTTGACGCCAGGATACTGAGCCGTTGCCATCTTGTTCAGTTGCTTGGTGAACTTGTTGAGTTGTTGAAAGAGAAGGTAAAATTGCAATGAGATTGTTTGTAGTTTATGAGACTGAGATGCTTCGTGGAGGAATTCACCTCCCTTTTATCATCAAGCAGCCGCCGTCCCTTGACGTTTCTTGATCAGGCAAGAACGACATTTCGCCAGTTAAGTTCACCTTTTTTTTTTTTTTTTTTCTAGCATTGTTGGTTTCTACATGTACGAAGGGTGTCTCAATCCACCTGAGATACTAGGGTCTTAACAATATGATTGGATATAGGCGTCATGAGCCGTGCGGTTTTCAAGCTGTTGGGTGCTGTCGGATGAAGCGGGGTGAATTACTCGGCAGCGGGCCGTTTAGGCAACACACTGGCCGTGAATTAAAAGGAACAAAATGAGCGCGATTCAGCACGCTCTAGGGAGCTTCCTTTAATTGAAAAAGCAAATATTATAATTGTGTGTCGACAATATCGACAGCTTGGGCGATGTCGATGCAGCCGTCGATATTAGCCGCCTTGGCGGTTTTGTGTGAACTGGAAGTCTCGCTGGATCTCATTATGATGGATAAGAATGGAACAAACACATCTTCGCGTGTCATTCTCAATCGCATATCCAACGGCGGCATTTCAGATGATATGGTTACACCAGAAAAGAATAATTTCTAACTCCTTCGGTATGACGGGTCTTGGAGAGGTTCAGTCATTTAGAGACGGCCAAAGCGATTCATCCGGCCACAACCACCAATTTGTTTTTCCCACGTTCAGCATCAAATCTGCGAGTCTCAATGTCGCCTGAAAATGATTTCACTAGCAAAAAAGACGGAAACACAGAACAAAAGATTAGACGACAGAGACAGGATTCGAACCTGCGAGGCCGAAGCCATATGATTTCTAGTCATACCCATTAACCACTCTGGCACTCTGCCTAGGCCGTGATAGGCTGGATTGGAATTGCAGCAAGCACAAACGGTATATGCGTGTCCTCAACTGCTTTGTCTGTGTTGCCAATCACACATTTTCCGCCTCGATGTTGTCAAGTCTCGAAGCGTGCGTTACGATTAAGAACTTGTGAATGATTTACAAAAGTTGCACGCAATCTTTTTTTATAGCAATTCCGACTACGTTCTGGTACAGCAAAGCAGGATAGTCAAATGTGGGAAAATGCGATTCCGTACATATCAACTTAGATCCACGGCGCACAAATGCAAAACAAACAACTCAATTAAGCAGCCTGCGATAATTTCCTGGCTCACTAACTGATGCTAAATTGCGCATGACTTTTATCCTGCATCTTGAGGCACTAAATAGTTACCAAGACCCGGCGAGATACGTAAAATGGAACGGTGGTTCGTTCTAGGGTTCCACATCCTATGCTGCGCAGCTATCGAAACGAGACCCTTGGTGCAGAACTGTAACATGGCCAATGCACACAGAAACTCCGATAAGCAGTTTGTGAAATTTGTGAAATTTTCTCGTTGGCTTTCTTGCTTGTTTGCTTGCTATGCTATGAACGAGTCGAGGAATGATGGCGTCTCGACATGCAAAATATAGTACATCGTAAATAGAAAAAAAAAAAAATGAAAACCCATCCCTTGCGCCTGAACGGCCCTCTTCAAGAGGAGGGTCTATCTCCATGTATGTCTCGCGCCTCCTTGATATATATGCAACTAATCATCTTCTCCATATATAAGAGAGCTTATGAGGTGCCAGAGCAGCCAACGAAGTTGTTACCACTAGCGCCAGTGTGAGTGATAACACCAGCAAGGTCGCCCTGCTCGTCGACAACAACACGGTCAGGGCCAGGGGAGCCTAATTACCCCAAGTTAGCTTTCTCATCATTAACATCGAAATCTAAAATATCTTAAATACATACCACCGCTGTAGACACGCCCAGAGGATAAGATGGGGAACTCGTAAAAGGGGCCGCTCAAGCCGTGGAAGCTGAAGCCCTCAAAGTCCTTGTACTGGTGAGGATAGGTTGAGGAGCCAGCGGTGCTGCCATCCTGGACAAATTGAGTCGCAGCATTAGAGGCAGCGGTGACGGCGTCGTCGCTGTAGTCGGTCGTGCCGCAAGTGGTAGAGTTGTCACGCTTGATGAGAGCAGGAGCAGCGCTGGCAAGCGCAATGAGGGAGAGGAGGCTGAGGAACTGCATCTTGGCTTTGGATGAGAACTTGTACTGGGATCGAGAGTGTAAGTTGGAGGCGTGGAGTGAGAATTGGAGCTCTTGTGTGTTCATAGGCGATGATGAAAGGATGTTCGATACCATGGGTGGGAGATGTCCAAACTAATATACACTCACTCCATGAACACCGACACCTGTAAGAGCGCGTGCTTGTCTTAGATCCTTAGTAGCAGCACCAGTCTCCTGGAGCCGAGTAATCACAGCCGCCAATCCGGCTAGATTCAGGCAGGTCCGTAGGGAAAGACGGCAACCCAGTGCAACCTTCGAAATAAGGCCGGATCTACAAAACCAAGGAGCAAACACGACAAAAATCCCATCCCACTTATCCAGGAAAAGGATAGATTGGCGTGAATCCGGTATCCCTTTCAGACAACTCCGTACACAAACCAGGACTGGCTCACTCATCTTGAAGCACCGGCCCCATGTCAAGATAGCTGCCGCCTGTTATCCGTACTTTCGTCTTTTTTGGGACGTAATATGGAACGTGATTGAACCACGACCAGCCATTCACCATCGATTCCCGAAGCCATGTGCTACGGATTGGCTGGCACCAACCCGCCGGCGACCTTGCAGATCCGGGAAGGTCGTAGCCAGAGATCGGCACATCAACGAACCGTTAGCGTGAGGACCCTGGAATCCCCACGGTCCAAACACAAAGAAAGTTAGATCGATTGCTGGGGCCCATCGCCCGCTATGAGCGAGCTGTAAGGCATCCTGACACGGCATATCGACTGCTTGTATACTTCAATGTTGGCTGGGATAACGCCATGTTACTCGATATGGGAGCGCACACTCCCAGAGCTATCAGCACAGTTGACCAAAACCTCGGTTCAGGGCAACTCATTCCTCCGAAATCTCCGATAAGTATCCCTGGCTTTCGTGAGAACTTGGCTTTTGCTGGCGCGTCCAGCCACCCCCACACCACCAGCCAGCCATGCCTGATCCGTAACATTTGTCCGAGTCCTTTCAGCGACCGTTTCTCGAAGAATTGAGTGTTTTTTCTTTTCCTATGCGTGTGCTTCTGTGTTAAAGCCGACTTTTGAGGTCGTACGGAACGCTGAGACGAAACAGCGGCGTTGCCTTACGTCGCATTCACAACTTCGCGGCCAAAGCCGCATCGATTGTCGGGTTAGTCTTCATTCTAGCCAACGGAAGGACACACGTGATGGGAATCGTCGCCAGCACTCGCTCGTTCAGTTTGTCCTGTAAGACGGCAGCTATTGTGAGGCTCGGTCAACGCGACGAGAATAGCACATCAGCAAACACGGGCGCAAATTGGCCCTTGCGACAACACGTATATTAAGAAGCACGGATGTAGGATACCGATATCCCATTTTGGCTCCGCGACAAATGTGATTATCGAAGCCCGACGTCCCGCTATTCCTCGCTCTCATTCAAATGTTCGTCGCCAGCTGTATCAATTCATATGGGCTTCCTTTTTGAGCAAACTATCCTCAGCTTCGGTGGATCAATTCTAAGTAATTACAAAACATGTTACTGGCAGACCAAAAAATACCTAAGCATTGCAATTGGAAGCGTCCACGCTCTCCTACTAAGATTGCGTGGACCATAACACCGAGGGGAAATCCGATATGCCGAGGAGCATGGTGAACGACAATGCACACTTGTATGATGGCCAGAAGAAGAAGCGTACCGAGCTATCCAGGCTCCTTCCTTTATGGAAAATATGGTAGTAATAATTCCTGTTCACTGGGCTTTTTGTAATGGTCCAAATGTAAAACATTTATAATCCATCAAACAGTGGGGGGTTAGGTTAAGGATCATCTCCGTTCATATAGATAACGGGAAGGCTAAATAACGCTTGTCTAACCTCCTATCCGGGTGAGAAACTCAAAGTGTTTAAATGTACGAGCTGACCACATGGCTCTTCGTAATGGAATGACAAAAAATGCAAACCCAAAAATCCTAGCAGCTCTACTAACATGTGGGCTCTTTCTTACATTCGATTCCGATCGGCCTCGGCTTAGACGTCCGGATCGACTTGATCGCCGTCTCTTAGTTGTAATAATGGGAATTATTCTGTTTGACCGGGGCATCGCATATGGTTTCGACGGGTCCATTTTCACCAGCCTGCAAATCCCACAAATAGGGACCGAGAAGCCAACACTTGAGCATAACTCGGCAATGTTTTTAAAGCCATTAAAGTCTCAGTGGTGGTATGTAGCACTCTAGTTATATTCATGCTGCTGAATGACTTTCAATTCTTGCAAGTCCAGTACTCATATGTGCTATTCAGTGGTAATGACACCCCGTTGTAGTAGCTGCAGTCTACCCAGCCCCCAAACAGTTGACTACACAAGTTTAATCTCTTGTGCCTCCATATACTTGAAAATCTCTGTCCCGCCACTATAACTAAACAGCATGAAAACCCCCACGCGGTAATATGAGTCTGTCTCCTCAGCTGGACGCACAACTAACCCCCAGGCCGTTCTTCTATGGTCCGCATCTGCGCAAGACTGACAATCCTCCATATTCCGATGATTCTCTGTTGTAAAGGTTTGATTATGTATACTCTGCTTCATAAATTCTTCAAGAGAGCCTTTATGGTCTTCATCTGGATTGGATCGAAAATTGAGATAATCCCAATTCACAGTCGAGGAACAGCAACTAGCTATCAGTAACAGCATCAGCTTTCCTCGTGGTTGGACCGTTCCCAGATCGACACTCCAGTCAAGGTGGCATGTACCAAGTTTACTCGAAAAATAACCAAAGTACATTCCTCCACCATCATCTCGTTGCATGGTTATGTCAGAGGGCAACGGACAAAGCTTGCCCGATATTTTGAGAAATGCGCCGCTTTTTAGCCGTCCGTACGGATTAGTGCCCCAAGGTTCCAATTGGTAATTTTTCAGGACGACTTCCGGACGGATATGACAGGGACGAGATAGTCCTCCTTCGATAAGCTGAAATCCATCTACTGTGTCGAGGTTTGGAGAGCCATTTTCTCGGTTAATCTCTATGACTTGGAAAGTCCGAGTTATTGTCTCTTCAACAAAGCTGCTCTGAGATGCCCAACTCCAAGATGGGGCGATATAAGACGTTTGATCTCGTTTTTGTTGCAATGTACTCTGTAGATCGCCTTTATTTGGGGAAATGTACCAAAGCAACCCAAGATGCAAGTCCCTTTTCCAAAGACCAGCCAAGTAAACATCATCCATCAGCACAGCATACTCTTTAGCGATGCCAGACATTGCGGGAAATATGTCTTCCCGGCGCGTCCATTTTCTTAAAACAGTGCTTCTCATTGTCTCCCATTCCCAGTACAAGTCTATCTCCTTGCGCTTTGGAGAATCAACCGGCTCTAATGCCAAATTCAGGAAGCGTCGAGACCTGCATGCGGCCGCATCCCCTGACACAAAGCCGTTTTCTGAACAGCCTTCGTTCTCACACATGAAATGACACATGGAGGATCCGAAATATAGTAGCCTTGATGAGAGAGCCTGCTCCTGGAAAGTCCATCCTCGCGTTATCCAAGATGAGCTGTCCACGTCTAGGAAATCGACTGGTAACGGCCATATTGGTCCACGTTGCTGCGGCGGGGGGAGCTCAAACAGTGTATAAGTTCCACGAATGTTAGTATGTCGATTCGACTGGAAGCCGATTTCGAGTCCTGGCTTCCGTGGTTCAAGAAAGCCTTTTAGGCATGTTGACGACATGAGGGGACATATAGTGAGATAGGAGCAGTAATAGATTTTCGCCATCAGTTGGCTCTCCCTGTCCCAGTCTTGAGAATCTCCTTGGATAATACAAAGCGCATCCACCCACAGATATTGAATAGACAACGCCCTACAAGCGATTATACTATCTCGAATGACCGGACTAAGGGTATTTAGTTCCATCCCTGCGCAGCGCTGGGTGATGTTGTCCTTGGTGGTCGTTGCTTGCTGAGCTGCGTCACTCTGCGGACCCCAGCAATAACTTAGTGTCACATACTTCATGCCGTCAGGCTCAGCTGCTTGACCCGCCATTAACCCATTGGTGATCACAAGCCGTGGATTATCTGCGTCGCTTTTGCCAACATCGATCAACCTAGTGGGGATGAACTCAGGGTACGACCCCAGGTGATTGCAATTATCTTCGCAGTACTTGAGCTCCGACTTGACCCAGTCCACGACATTCGAGTGCAGAGGATGAGGCGACCTCTTTTCATCCATTCGCAGCCAAGTCATCATATCCTCTTTTGTTAAACTTAGCTGCGACGGAAAATCGAGTAGAAACTGTTCGACTTACCATTAGTTGTTTCAACGCTGAAATCAATATCCAGGATAGACGCCTTATTCTTCTCGCCATAAACCTCGCACTTCCACAGCACTAACCCATCGTCTCTTCGCTGTTTCAATCCTCTATTCCTTCCCCATATATAACCACAAATAATGGTAACTGGTCCCTTGAGCGAATTGTTTCTCCTGAGAAGTGTCTCACGGACGAATTTGCACATCTGACAGCCCGCTCTAGAAGTCACGGCCATTTCTGGCAAGTCTGGTAAAGTGTCCTTCCAGCGTCGGGGATGATCAAAAGTTAGTAGACGTTCTTTTTCACGCGAATGCCTGAGCGTTGGTTCGTCAAACGATTCTAACTCCTCGTAAAAACCGTCGTCGGCATCATCTAATAACACCACGAGGCACCCGTCGCAAAGGTCTGCACCTCCATACATCCCATAATTGATATGTGTATCTGAAGACATGATTCTGTTTCGTATTTTTCTGTCTCAGAATCCGCCTTTGAATGTCATAGATGTCATTTGCTTGCTGAATAGATTTCGCGCCCATTTCCCAAAATATGGCCGTCCTATCTGGGCAATTCCCGATGCACGAACACGTGCCACAAGCAGCCATTTGCATCAATCACTTTTCACAGAAGCAGTTGCTAGAGTGGCATAAATAAATGTATTGGGAGAGATACAGACCTTGCATATTTATCAGCCAAAAAATACAATTCGACTAATAGTAAAATAAAGTATACACGCTGACACTACAGAAAACCAGCATTAATCAAGAATGAGATCCAACCATTGTTTCCAGACGGTAGGCAAAAAGTGTATACCAGAGAAAAAAGGTGGGGCCAAACCGTGGATTGAACACGGGACCTCTTGCAGCTGAGAACATGTTCCCAAAGCAAGAATCATACCACTAGACCATTTGGCCACTGAACTTGCATGCTGTTACCGGTGCTAATTATAATTATGAGCTTAATACGTACGATGTCTCCACTTTTCGCTCGAGGGACAAATGCGTTTGAAATTGCCATTTTCTACCAATTCAAAAGATTCAACGTCTTTATGGGAAGATTCTATCTTGCAGTTCTGAGGTCCGGGTGTGTTTGCCATTTGTGACGGTGTCAAGTTGGAGACTTCATGTATACTCTTTACGCTACAGAATTCAACCACTTGGGGATATGGTCTAGGGGTATGATTTTCGCTTTGCACTAACAACTGCATACTTGTGAACGGTCGGGGGTTCAAATCCCTCTGTCTCCAGATTTAATTTTTTGTGCATTTTATTTTTCCAGTAGTTTTTCCAGTCTTATCATTCCAGGGTATTTGATAAGAAATGGTTAAAATTCTCGTTTAAGCGCCATTGTTCTTATTAATGAGGAAGAGGCGTAACAAGGCACGTCGGCTCCCTCCCTGTGTTCCGGCTGGCTGGCTAAGTTCTCAAGTAGCAATTGGATAAGTGTTACCAGATGAATAATGTACCGAACAAGAAAAAAGGTCAATTACCCAACTTGCGTAGATCATAAACAGCTGAAAGCGAGTATTTGTGTATTTTGACAAGTATGGCTTCCTATTAGCCGTGTTCTCTGGGAGACTACCATGCTCCTAGGATATCCTGCTAACGCACTAAATATACCATAACGCATCACCACTTCAACCAAGCAGATGCTAGGTTCTAACCTTCAAGACGATCATGAATCCCTTTGTTAGACCAAAATCCCTTGGCTTCAGACATGCTTTGTTTTTCGCGTCAATGTCGATCCACCAGGGCAGTGTTTTTGGCGACAAGCTAGATCCTAACCAACTTTACCCAGCTGAGAAGCAGCAGATGATGCTTCAGCGCGGCTGATTTACCGCGCCTCACTTAGCGCAACGCTTGTGCCTGTTATGACCCCGTTGCCACAGATGGTATTTTTGACGAAAATACCTGTGATGAACCGAGCATCACATAACACTATAGACAGAATTACCTTCGAATGAGGAAAAATAAAATCAATTTACCATTTCCGTTCACTTATGCCGAATTGTTGTTAATCATGTGGTGCCAAAGGGCCGATATTGCTACTACCACCAACGGCGGCATAGTCCGCCACTATACACACCAGAATTCTTTCTACGTCCCCAAGATCGATCGCCCTTACAGATCTAAATACAGAAATCCTTCAGAAGTAGATCCAGTCTACAATATGATCTATTATTACCATTCTGACCAAGCTCGATTACATAATGACCAAAGCGTCAAGTAGCGCTTCTTATTTTGGTGTTGGACCTCCTTCAAGCAACGTTAGTGGCCGCTAGTAATCGACAGGATGTAACATGGCGTCTAAGGGCGGCGAAGGATCGACGCCGCCGCCGCTTCGGGCATTGTAATTCAAGCATCGTAGGTCTATGCTGCTGCCGTTTAGGCCGATTCGAAGAGATTGCAGCGTAGGCTATTGCACGAGGATGGAAAATTCACTCGGCATAGGGAGGTTAGGATCATGAGGTTAAGAAGAAGAAGAAAAAACATATATAAAGGGTGAGAAGTATCTTCAGTTCAGCGTCCAGCATCCAGCGACCACCACCAGCAACTTCATTCGCAGGACAGGCTCTCAAACTCATATTGAACACAACTCCTGCAATCTTTTCACTTATAACCACATCAGCAAAATGGTCAACTTGCTTACTTCGGCTCTCGCCCTCCTGACAGCTACCCAGCTAGTCACCGCTGTCCCCTCCGAGTACGAAGTCCGCTCCGAGAACCTTGGCGACTTCTCATATCAGTCCTGGGCCGACAGCATTGCCAAAAATCCCGAGGGTTCTCATCTTTCGCCAGAGGAGGTCATTGAAAAATACGTCAGTACAAACAACTCTGGTAAGATTTCTTGACCTCCTCGTACATAAACGTTAAAAGGAAAGCTCACAAAGTTATAGAAGAAGATGGCAACTCCTTAACCAAGCGTGGTGTTTCATGCAACACCGTCGCCCAAACCTCTGCCGCTGTATGTCATTCCTCATTTCAGCTATCTGCTTAATAACCTATCTAACGACAAAGTAAAAAGGTCCCTGACGCCGTCTGGTGCATCAACTACCTCGCCGCTCGCCCGAACCAGAATTGCGCCGTCGCCGCCGGTGGCTCCATCGCCTTCTGCACTCATGGGCTGGCACAAATTGTTGGTGTGAGCGGCCGACCTGCCTGGCAGGGCGGCACCTCCTCTCACTGGTAAGTCCATTACTTCTTTTTACTCTTTCTTTGATGTGATTTGGTAGAAATGTACTAATGGTTTGTAGTGGCGATGTTGCTCGTGCTGCTGGTCGCATTATGGATGTGTGCACTAGAGGCAGTGTTGTTCAGGGCGAGAACACCGCGTATGGCAATGGCTTCTTGGGCGTCAATATCCGTCGACCATAGATTGTTGGGCATTTTGGACAAGGCGGATTATGTTCATGTTCCCTCGTCGGTTGTATATTACAGGATTGCGGTTTGTTGGAGTTGCGAAAGAAAAGACTGGGCAACGCCTAGAGTTGTGATTGGCATTCATAGACTTTTTAGAGAAAAAACGTTTAGACCCCTTTGAGGGAATGATTTGATGGTCTTGATAAAGAAGATTTGCATCTAAAATTGAGTGGTGTCTGCTGCAGTTGTCTGTGCAAGTGCCTATACCATCAACATATGCATGTTCATGTTCCGCAGCTTCACTTTCCTAGCAAGATGAAGTTCCCAACTAATATGCTACGTACCTCAAGTCCAACTAAGCCAGCCAACAAGAACAAGGGAAGAGGGCCAAAAAAAGAAGTACAAACAAGGCACACCCATGAAGGCGACCACCAGGTGCTAATGCGCAGCGGGAACGGGCATTCCAACACACAGTGGCCTATCTGCACCTAGTGCTTAGGGCGGTTGCTAAAAATGCGCAGCGCACTTCTCAACGGCCTGGGTTAATATAATGAAGGACACGACACGACCACGTGTAAGTTGACTTGACAATTTTTGCAATCACAGAGAAGGAGGGCGTTAAAGAATTTCTCAGGGAACGTTTTATGCGGCTGTTAATTCCGTACTGGAATTGGATATGCTTGATTGTGAATTGCTCAGTGTACAATTCCGTTCTACTTTCCTATCCACTAACTTATTAAGTGAGGCGTATGTGTGCCTGTGTCTTTGTCTACTTGTATGTACGTATGGTGGTACCAATGCTCGTAAAAAAGATTTTCCTTATATATACCGGTCTTCAAACAATCATACGCAACGAAAACAATAAATAAAACGCGGCTTTTATGGACAAAGGAAGGCAATTATAAGCCTATCCAGGTGTAGCAGGACATCGCAAATGCGAGTACGAAAGCACCGGCAAATGTACCCGCACTTCTTGTCGCCCCATTCTTCTTATTTGATGAGCTGTTGGAGTTGTCTGCGGAAGGCGACGTAGGAGACGGTGCTGATGCGCTGGTCTGTTCCACGAAGATGGGAGAAGAGGAGGATGAGTCACTAGAGCTGTCGGTGGCGGAAGGCGATGAAGACGAGGATACGGGAGAAGGCTTGGGCTTTTCAGATGCGTCGAGGGTGAATTTGTCGAGGATGCACTCGGTCATTAATTTGTTATCGGTGTAGTTGCCGGGCTCGCCGAGCGGGGTGAGAGTGAGAATGTAGGTGGAGTCGAAGGAGCCAGCGCCCCAGCCGACGAAGCCGATGTAGACATCGCTGTTATCGCTGATCGCTTTGTTTTGAGCGCAGAATCGGGTCATGCACTATTGACAGATGGTTAGTTAGCTGGAAATAACAGCATAGGGGGTTGCACATGGGAGGATAGGAAATGACGTACTGAAGGGTCCAAGGATGCGCCGGTTTCTGAGACGATTGCCTGACGCTTGTTCGTCCTCAGCCAGGTGGCAAAGTCCTCGAAGGCGGCAACGTTATCCGTAGTGCACTCCACGTGGGATCCTGAGTTGTTGATGTCGAGATACTTGTGGATGTCCAGGTACAGGTTGTCGATGCTGCCGTCCGGGTTGGTAATCGCCGCCAAAGCCGCTGCACTTCCCGACGATTCGAACGTCTCGACACTGGCAAAGTTGGTTCCGGGGAGGAGAATAATCTGTGAGGTGGCGCCGGCTTTTCGAATACCGGTGACGGCCTTCTGGACCGTGTTGGCCCAGATCTGCACGTCCAAATCGTGGGGCTCGTTCATGATGCCGAAGATCATTTTGTCCTCCTTGGCGTAGTACTTGGCAATCTGCTGCCAGATGTCGACAAAGACTTCGTCTTCGGGGCCGCCCTGACCGATGATGCTGCCGTTATAGCGGGCAAAGTTGTGCATGTCAATCATGCAGTAGGAGCCAGTGACGAGGCATGCCTGAACGAGCTTGTCGTAGGAGCCAAAGTTGAGTTCATCAAGTTTGCCGCCCAGCTTGTTGTTGAGGAGGAATTGCCATGTTGCGGCTATTGCCGGATGGTTCCAGAATTAGCAAACCGAGGTCATTGTTGTTTTACCATTACTGGCGAGACATGCTGCGTTTACTACTCACAGAGACGATAGACGTTCATGTCGTGCTCCTCGGAAAAGTACTGCATCTGGGCCGCGCCATCGCCACCTTTGTACTCTTTCAGCGGGACTGAGGCGGTTTTGGTCGGACAGGTGCCCTATTGCGGACGTTAGCCATTTGTTTATTCCCTCTCCAATTTGCGCGGATTGGATGGTGCCAGCATACGTCAATGTCGCACCCAAAGTCGATGCCTGCCATGGCAACGCCGAGATACTTCATCTTGCCGGCCAACACATGAGAAACCAAGGCCGAGAGGGCCAGTAGACCGGTTGCTGCGCGCATGATTAAGGTGAGGAATCGAGTCCCGAGGATACCATGCAGAGTACACCTCGAGGGAATTAGAAGCGATCGAGAGATGCGTCGAAGGGATTCGGGTTTTCGAAACGACAGACAGGCCGCGCAACGTCAGCGTCAGCCACAAGGCGCAAGTATGCCAACCCAACGATTAAATAAAGAAAAGAATATACAACGAGGGTGGTGAGAGGCACCAAACGCAGATATAAAATAACAACAAAAAAAGAAAAAAGAAAAACGAATGGATATTTCGCTGGTCTTCCAATTCACTGCGTCATCATCCAAGGAAGAGAGGGGGAGGGATTTGACGGGTGATCAGCGAAAGGGTGGAGGATTATATTAAATGTGGAAGAGGGATATGGAGAGTAAGGTCAGATGGAAGTGGCAGGGCTGTTTCTTTTGCAGTAGACCCTTCCCGTCACAGGGCAGCATCTACCTACCTAGGTACCTAGGTAGGTAATCAACAGCCTATAAGGTACTACGGAGTATGGACGAGGGCTTTTTTCCCTTATTACGCACCCCGTATTAGGTGCTGAGACGAATGGACATGTTCGTGTTCCGCGTTCAGAGGCGGTTTCGCTGTTGACCCAGTGCAGATTAGCCTAGCCCAGGTCGTATTATTTGTGAATACTGGGCCATTTTTGCTAATAATACGAGCCCGAGGCTGACCAATTGGCGGGCCCTAGCAATTTAGCCACGGAGGTACGTAACCATCGTGGAGGCACCTGTTTGGGACTAGTGCGGCGCTGGGCGGATGGTTCGTGTTCAGAAATAGGTACAAGGTACCTCTAGCGCAGCCTCATGGCCTGAGACCTGGTGCTCAGTTCGGTGTTTCTTCGTCTTTGCCCGTCCGTATTTGATGCAAAAGGACCGACAGCACGCCTGTCTCTCTGCAGCCATCCAATACAGCCAGTCTCGTATGTACATACATACAAGAAGAGACGCACGTTGCCATCATCGCTATCGTCATGTCGTATGTATGGAGTCCCATCACTTACGACTCCTCCATGATCCCCATCACCAGCCTCGTCAACCTCCTCTTCAACCTCCTCCTCTTCCTCCACCACCAGCGCCACCACCATCAAGACTACACTACTCTGAACTATGGCATCAACTGACAAGGCTGATTTTCCAGGTCTCGACTCCCTCCATCGCTCGCTCCCCTGAATTATGCTCTACAGCTGTCAAACTGGTGCGACCCTGACCTGACAATGCAGGGCCGGTGGAACACGCAGGGGGTGGAGCCACTACAGAAGCCACCGGCCGCAAAGGGAATCAAGCACGCATTTCGTTAATTATCCCACCGCCAACCCTTCCCCAGAAAAGACACCAGGCGCAGGGCCAAAGCAGCAGCCTGAGACCGTTTTGTCCGTGGACAACCTTATTCGCTGTGTTGTTGCAACAGCGGGGGCACCATCACAAATTCTCAAATTCTCCGAGACTCTCCGTGGAGAACATGAATTACACACATACATACATACCCTAGAGCCTCAACGGAGAACAGATGAGACTGAAATAACGCGTCCATGAACTGAGGGAGGGCATTTTAAGCATCGGCCATTGATTTTATCGGTGTTCCAAATGATAAATGTCAATGGCACAACCGGCCAACTCCCACCTCGTGGCTTGTCATTGATGAGCAGTCTACTTTAAATCTTAGAAAGCCTCCGCCTGCACTGCCGCCGCACGGCACATTCGGCTCACTTTGAACAACGTACGGGGAGGCTGAAAATCAGAGTTTGAACATTCGCCCAGTCAGCACTACCCTCTCACCCAACCTCGACTAGGTATTCACGGTGATATTTGTTCCGCAGATCAACACTCTTGAGCATACGTCACTAGTATGGCAACTTCGCAACCTCAGCCACAGCTGCCTTCAATTAGATCCAATCCAAGCAACCAACCAGACAAACACTGCATTTACGTCTAGTAGACATACCTAAACCCTTTCTTTTCATAATCCGTCAAGTCCTCCAACGCATCATCCACTGAAATCCCCACATTTGATCCTTCCCTCTTATCTCGCATCTTATTCTCCAACTTACACCCCACCGCATAAGCAGCCAGACACAAAATACGTGCAATCTCCCCAATAATAATCACGGTGAATCCTGTCGAGTAATTGGGGGCTTCTCTGGCAAAAAATACTTGCGACCCAACAATGCTGGCGGCGCTGTAAGCCATGAATACGGTTGCATTGATGGTGAGCTTGTTCGTGTGAGCGGAAACATTCGAAATGGCCAGTGATATAGCTAGACGACTTCAAGTCAGCTTGAGCGGTAGCGATGAGATGCCCATCAGAAACATACTGGTTGGATATGCCCCCCCAGAAAAAGTAAAAACAGTAGTAGGAAATCAGCCTTCCAGCTGTGTTCTCATGTGGCAGAGCTGGGGGAAAAAAAATATTTAGCAAACGAGACGACAACGGGCAGTGACGTTACTTACTCCTCAGCATCGCTGATGAAATAAGAGGAACCAGACAGCATAGTCCCGCAGACAAACACCTCTTGTTGGTCAACCATCGCTGGGGTAGGGCCACTGCCAGTGCCGCAACATTCTGAAAAATCGATGTCGGCAGTCCCAGAAGCACAGTAGGCAAAGGGGAGTAGCCAAACCCCGACACGATTTGCGCACTAAAGGAGACAATGGCCCCAACGGGGAGACTCATGCAAAAGACGGCCAGGAACAAGAGATACGTCTTGTAGTCTGCGGATGCCTCCCGGACTTGATGCCACTTGAGCTCCTGTCGTTTTGCTGTTAGATATAAGCTTTCATGGGGAGATGCGAGGGTTGATTCCTGCCTTGTTTTCGATGCCAGTCAGGTTCTGCTTGACACGATCAAGCGCGATATACTTCTCCTTGCCCCTAAAGAAGCTATCTGAAGTTGGCGAGTCGGATAAATATAGGAAGAGAATAACGCTCCACGCAATGGTTATCGCGCCGTTGACGAGGAAGAGAAGCCTCCAGTTTGAGATGCTAGCATGCGCACGACCGACGCCGTAAGAGAGCAAACTGCCAACAACCTGTTCTCCAGATCAGATCAGACGTTTCATCTCCGCCTCAATCTTCATCTTTTGAAGATAGTGATTTCACTAGAAGGATTCACACTCACGCTAGACCAAGTTGTAAACGACCATGCCGTCCTCGCAGGCTGCTCAACCTTGGTATACCACATAGAGACCAGAATAGCAATCCCTGGGTACAGCGGCGCCTCAAACATCCCCATGAGAAACCGCAGGGCCATCAGCTCTGCGGCATTTCGCGCAGCGGCGAGGCATAAGACCGTCACGTCCCAGAGAAAGACGGCGACGCTGACTGTCTTGCCTACAGGGAGCTTTTGAAGAATGGCATTGGAAGGATATTCCGCGATGAGCCAGCCAAAGTTGAATATGGAGCCGACTACACCAGAGTTAGTTCGTCATGCCGAGGTGGTTGCTGGATGAAATGTAAAGCATACCCCAATTATAGTCTTGGCCTTGGAGGTTCGTATCTTTGTTCATGCCGTAGAGGGCAGCATTAGACATTGACCCTTTCTATTGAGGTTATTAAGCACGCATCCCGGATATCAACACCCACCGGTGAAAAACTCACATCCACAGCATCACGGAGCCCACAACCAGAGGAATCAAAACAAAGTCAATCTTGCGTAGCACTCGCTTTGCTTCCTTTTCGTCATAACCGCCCCATTCATCTTCACGCTGGCGCAAATAGGCTGCCGCCGCAGTCTCTCCCCCGCTGACAATCCCGCCATTTTCTGTATCCTCTTGGTTGGCTCTGTTATTCTCACCACCGGTCATACGGTCACGTCTACACCACTTCGATTTCGTTTGTGTTTGTAGGGCCTGCGCATCACAAATGGTCTGGTTCGCTAGTCGAGTCATAGCGACGAGTCTTGCTGCACTTCCAGGCGCGTAGGACCAGTCATGTGGTTTCACGAAATGGCCCGCGGATAGGGATTAGGAAAATCACTTGGCGATGGGTATTTTGTTGGGTGTGGACCATGGTTTGTTCCCTCCTGTCTCAACATTTGAGGTCGAGTATTACAAATATGCGAATCGGATGAGAATGTCTCATATTGATCCGCGAGGAACTGACCGCTGGCTTGTAGACAAGGGGCTGTCGAAGAGTGTCTCAAAGAGATCCTCTTGTCTTTGAATAGTCAATGAGATATTATCGCCATTAATGCTAAATAGAAGGATGGGTTGATGATATAGGCAGTCATGGTTCACGTGCCGAGTATCGGCACGACAAAGGCTTTCTCGATGCTCTGGGGATTTTAACTAGAGAACCCCAATGGACTAACATGTTGCGCGACCACATATCCCGCCTCGCGCCTCACTTCGGCTTGCACTTGTCTTGGACTCTTGCAGGAGAGATGGAAGCTACTGATACTGTGGGCGCTGTAGCTGGACGTCAGTGTTTCTCTCTTACCTCTTACCTATTGAGCTCTATATACCTCGACGAACCATGGAGTTGCTAGAGTAACTGGCTAATAACACTCCGACAACAATTCCGAATGTACATAGGATCCTAATCACCGATGATCCCACCGTTATAATTGCTTCATCTACATCTCTGATTCCTCTGTTTCTCCCTCATCCCCAACAAAGGCTTTAATAGCACCATTGGTTCAGGTCTTCTGGCCTATGGACTAAATCATCCCTATCTTCCACCGAGAGTCTGTTCTTCCGCAACGTCAGCAAGCCCCGTCCTCCCAATCAGCATGTAATTCCTGAATTAAAATACCATGACAATTGGAAGCTTCTTGAGTAGCTAATTCCTACTTGATAGAGCCTCACTGTATATCTAGACCCAAGAGATTTGGTAAGACCACGCAATGAAGAGGCACTTCAAGAAACAGCAAGTCGTTTATTTAGGAGTATAATCAATATCAACACCAACAGTCCTAGTGATAGTGACCTGATTTAGACGTTGCGTGGCTGTATTGCTCCTCCCTCGACTTTTATCACTCATGTGATCCATCTCGATGTCGCGACCCCCAGCCCAGAAATCCGACTCATTATCCGTCAATGCTGACAATGGGTGGGTGTCTTCTTGATGTTGCCCCTTTGATGAAACATATGCCGTCGCTGTGCTGATGCTGGGTGGATTGAGTCGGCCCCATTTGCGACCGTTTCCAGAGCTGCCAACAGTCGCACTCCCTCCGGTCGCTTCACTAGTTCCGCGTGCGGAGCTGTTGAATGGATTGCCGTGCATAGCCATGTTTAGTAGAGGCTTTAATGATGGAAGACAAGCTTTATAAGTAACGTAGCGTCAGTATGTATGGACGCAAGAGAGGGGAGCCCACACCCTAACTCACCGCAGACTGTGGCCACGTTCGTTTCAATCCCAGTCCACATTAGTTCGTCGCTGAATAGCCAAGTGGTATCTGGATCGTTAAAGTTGACATCAAGGATGTAGTGCAATCGAATAAAGGAAACTGCCGTAACGCTATTTTTTTTTTGAGGACCAAATCAGCGGGACTCGGTTCCCATGATTGGATATATATTTCTGTTAAGGGGGGGAGGGGGCTGGGATTCTACTTACAACAGGCCGAGCGCGAAGACGCCTACCAGGGCCAACTTTTGCGCCGTACGCAACTTGAGCGTCCAAATGGTTGGTACGGGAATCAGAAGAATTAAGAAGTCAGTGATGATGTTGGGTATTGCGTTCGCGATGAAAAAGTTCTGGACGTCGACGGGGCAGCTATAGTCTGACGGAGAGAGACCGAGTTCAACATCGAATCGAAGCCAAAAGGCAGAAACGGGCTGGCACTGAAAGGTGCTGACAAGGACCTGTCACAAAAGTCTTAGTCAACGGCCTTTATTAATTGAAGCAGCCCACAGATAGCGGTGCAGAAGAGAGAGAGGGAGAGAGAGAGAGAGAGAGAGAGAGAGAGAGAGAGAGAGAGAACATACGACAGCAATTCCCCACGCGCAAACAATGCCCGACAGAATGTAGATGGGCCATCTAGTCGCACGCTTGGCGCTAAAGATACGCCAGTAGAAGGCAAGCAGCGACCATTTCACAAGGACGATGCTTATTGTGTAGAAATACTCGGCGATGAACAGGCCCAAAAAGTAGATTTCAACACTGTCAGACGGCGTAACCCAGACGTGCTTGCCAAAGCTTCCTTTACCGATCACTGTAACGAAGTTTAGTTAATGAACCGACGCAACTACTGTGGCGTTACCGGATATCAAAGAAATAAAGAAAGAGCAGCACACTTACTATAGCATGTTACAACGAACAAGAGTCCAGCTGAAAATATCTGCAGGTAGCGCCTGTTAATGTGGAAATCCATCATCACGAAACCTAAGGGGAGGTTTTCGCTTCTTGTCTCCAGCACAGATATAATACATACTAGAGAAACGATGGCAAGCCAGTCATCTAGCCAAAGTTTATTGTTTGTTAGTCGCCGCGACACAATGCGCAGGACAACAGCTACGACGGCTAGGATCCATGTAATAACGAATGAAGAGACCAGAGATGGGACTTTGCTCTCCTTGAGATTGAGTCCCGGTGGAGGACCAGGTAGCGCAGCCATATTGTCGCGATGAAAGGCCGTATGGTTGTTGTCGCCACCGCCGTACTAATACGTGTTCCTGCCCCAAAGGTGAAAGATGTCAAGAGGATCCGAAACGATCACGGGCTGGCGCGTCTTCCTAAGCAGGTAGAATTTGGAAGAGAGAAAGAATCACTGCAAACTGCCATCTTTGTAAGTAGCCATGCTCGTGGTTTGGGGAAAGCTTTTTATCTGACATCTAGTAATGAAACTGTAGAAAGATAGGAGTCGCAAGCAAAGTCGTCCTGGACAACGGATCAAAGCGGTCAGGGTTCATGGATGCCGTGCTCGGCAGCAATCCAGTTTCGTACGAGACTTTGAAGACTTACATGGATATATGACCATGGTGTTTAATTATGTAACGTCTTTCAAGGGTATTTCTCCAGAGTAAATATGTGGACCAAAGCCCGGGGGGCGAGACAGGCTTCCTAGAGCTGACTTTTCCTTTAACAGCGAGCCTACTTGTGCAAACTCTTAATTAAATGGATACAATGACACAATGGCGTTTTTTTAAGGTCCTTGGAAGCGAGAAGGCAACCATGCTTCTTTCCGGCTGGTACTAGTTCTAACGGTCGGGTGAGAAAGGCCCTGGTTACCCGATTATTGGGTGCAGGTACTAGCTGCCGCACTAGAGCCTTCGGAGTATTTATCTCGGCCTCGGTAGAAGGGGTCGCTTACAATGGCTTACTGCGGGCAGTACACCCTCGTACGAGTAGGTAACTAGAAGATACAGACCCAGTCGGGCGGAATGAGATGTTGGAGGAATTTAGAAGAAGAAAAAAATAACCGTTAGAGGACCCGAACTGTAGAATTCCTGTCCCACGCAAATTGCCTATCCATGTCGGCATTAATATGCATTGTCCCACACGCGGTAAATAGTCTATGCAGGTTTTCTTCCTCTGAGCAAAGGGCATGTGCTCTCCATCTCGCGATCATTTGAGAAATTGCTTCTATTCAGCGAAGATTGACAACTAGATAGGGGCTACAAGCATGATGACTAGCTGCAGTTTCAAGAATTCCAAGAAGATTGGAATCTTTGTGGATATGCCATTCTTTATATCTAGGGGGATGTATATATATATATATATATATATATATACACACTAGTACAAGTCCCTACATATACATGTTACACACTAATTTCACAACACCTCACCTTCAGCCACCTTTGCCTGCCCTGCTCTAACCGCCTTCTCTACTCCCGCCACCACATCCTCAACTGCCGACAAGAACGGCGAGTGCGAGCATTTGCTGCGGTACACGATAGAGTCTGGTCCCAGGACTGAGGCCATTGCCTCCTGCGCGAATGCAGGAAGTGCCCTGTCGTCCTCGCAAACAAAGTACAAGCAAAGAATGTCGTGCCAGGGCTCGTGGTCGGCTTTGTCGGTCACGGCTCGTTTAGACTGGTGCTTGAGAGCGGCGACGGCCTTCTTTTGCGCCTCGGGAGACAAATCGTGGTAGAATAATTCTGCAGGCTCTCTCACGTACACGTAGTCTCCCTGTTGGGTTTAGAAGAATCAGCGAATATTGTTAGTGAAATATGTTGTCATCGAATAGGTAATGGATGAGTGGTGAAGCTACGAAGATCTTTGAAGAAACGGAAGAAGAAGAAGAAGAAGAAGAAGAAAAAGAAAAAGAAAAAGAAGAAAGAAGAAAGAAGAAGAAAAAAAAAGAAGCCCACCTCAGGCCGCATCCAGGGGTACCAGTCTCCGCCCATCCCATCCATAAGGCTTGTGCCCGACATTGTCACAAAGGCCGTCACATAGAGGAACGTGATGACGCCGCCTGATTTGCCGTCTTTGCGGCGGTGCTCATATCCCAAGCCACGAACGGCAGACCCGCCAGCCACGCTGCCGTACGAATGGGTAACCAAGACAATCTGTTTGCCTTGCTCGGCTATGGGCTCTATCACGCTTCGAATAGCTGCCGCATCCTCGGGGATCCCAAGGCTTGGTGGCTCAGCGCCCACAGAAGGTAAGGTGACGACCACGGTCTCCCAGCCACGCTCGTGCAATGCATCGCGGGACAGTTGAACGGAGTCTGGGGAGTGCCATGCTCCTGGTACGAAAACAATTATGGGCTTGCTAGTCATGATGATAAGTAATAGTGTTGAAATAGGTGGGCTTTTTATGAGCAACGGAATAAAACTTCTACGGTGGTGCCTACGACGATGTTTATATAGGCAGTTGGTTAACTCATGGAGTGCCAAGAAACATCCCTCCCTCCCCCCTGGAAACCCAGCTAGCCGTTCTTGACACGAAATATGATAGCTGCCAAGGCAGGGGAACTCCTCATTTATATATGTACTCGTTTGTAGGACAATTAGGACCCTGTTCTTGGGGTGATTTGCCAAGATACATAATCCACAACCTACAACACGAGGACACTATGTATAAGGTAAGTGGGCTGACAAGGATATACCGGGTCCTCGGCTTCGTTGACGGGGTTGCCTCCTTGTAGATTTATCTGACTGCGTACTGTCGAGTCATGGCTTACATTCCCTTGGACCGGCCCTGAGTCTCTAACTGGCATTATATGCAAGGTGGATTTTGCGAAATAGCCGATATAGGATCTCGGAAGCGAAGCACTGAGAGTAGTTCCAGGAATTGCAGTAGATACTAATATGTTTTGAATCGCGAGTACGGAGTAACTTTTGAATATTTGTTTATTCATTCATTCATTCATTCATTCGTTTCTGTATTGTCGTTGCTATAAGAGCGCACTGTTGGCCTTTTTTTCCTGACAACTCTGGGGACTTGAATCATCATCACTCTAAAGCTACGCGTATGCACGTTAAGGTATCGGCCCCCCTCCCCCTACCCGAGACACTGCGGGACCCGCTTATAACCCATGATAAAAAACTAGATGAAACCGGCCTGGCCTGGCAGGAAGGGTGAGTGATGGTATCCTTGTCGCGTGCTGATTCCGTAACCAGGCAATAAGCTATTATCAGTCGGATAATACGATAAACTGTATTCTCCACTGCATATACATGGTGTAGCGACATTATCCCTAGCGGAGGCCGGGTTGCCGAAAACGGCAACATGGGATTGTTGGAAGGCCTCCAAGGCTATGAGAAGGGCGATGATACATGGTTGATGGGATGAATACCCGATACATAGACCATATGCACATCGGCGTGATGAGTAAAATATCCGTTAATGATTCGAATTCTGGACCCCTCGTGAATCCTTATGCAGGTTCTATTGAATGTGTACCGTCAAACGTCTTCTATTCTATTGTACCTGTTGAAAACGCAACATGGCGTGCTCACTGTCTAATTGATAACATCAGATCATTATATTCATATCATCACTTCTTCTTCTTCTTCTTTCAGATTCTTCCGTTGTCATGAATCAGAATTTTCATCATCCTTTAACTCTGCCTGCTGCAGTGCCTCTTCAAGGGGAATTTCCTTGAGAGCCACGAATTTAGTCTTTTTGAAGACCTTCCAGATGGTGAAGGCAGCCAAGACAAGTGGGATGTCGCTGTTTTATGGGTTAGTGAAATGGAAAGCATACATGTGCGACTAGAACGGAGACTTACAGATAGGACGAGACAAAGGAGCTGGCAGACCAGTTGCCCTTTGTGAAGACGGCGAACCCGTTGGTGAGGAGGATTATGACGCACATGAAGAGAGCGGCGGACGATGTGTATACTGTTTCGATGATCTTGTCAGTTATATGCGCCCCAAAGATGGGAAAGGAGTAAGAGAGCATACAGGTAAAGCGGTTGGACCAGGGAAGTCTCGTGTGCGGAATACCCTGGACCTGCAGCGCGCGACGCAATCGCACGCTGTTGACTAAGATTGCCATCCAGGAGACGAGCACGCCGCAGCCAACGAGGTCAATGAGCCAATAAAACGCGGAGAGCGCGCCATCACTAAGACTCATAAAGGCCAAGAAGGAAAACAGGGTGAAGAGCAGGACGGCAACATAGGGCACACCCCAAGAGGTTGTACGGAGGAAGATCTGGGGAGCCTGGCGTTTGAGAGCGAGCCCGTAGAGGACGCGCGTGCCTGCGAGGAGGGCCTGGTTGGATGAGGACCATGCGGACGTAATAACAATGGCGTTGATGACGGAGGGAACTGCGGGATAGCCGGCCGCGGAGACGGCAATGACAAAGGGGGATTGGGCGGCGGTGCCGGACTGATCGGCGAGACGGGGGTCATCAGATGAGACGATCATGCCGACGATGAGAATGGCGAGCATGTAGAAGAGGACGATGCGAATGAAGACGTTGCGGCAGGCCCTGGGGATGGCCTTGCGCGGGTTGGCGGTTTCGGCACCGGCCATGGCGAGAGACTCAACACCGGCAAAGGAGAAGACGGCAGAGGTCATGACGGACCAGTAGCCGAGGAATTTACCCCAGTTCCCTGTGGCAATGTACTCGACAAAGGGGCCGGGATTCTTCCAGTAGTTGAAGTAGACGGGCTTGATGGACGGGATGCCGCCGAGGTCGATGACGAGGCCAAAGATGATGAGGAAGATGACCATGAGAATCTTGAGGGTTGCGAAAGCAGCCTCCAGTTCGCCAAACCAGCGGATCCCCGAGAAGCCCACCGCGGTGGTGAGGAGGATGAAGATGATGATCCATACAGAGGGGTTAAGGTCCGGCAGCCAGTATTCGAAGAGCACGCAGATAGCCGTGATCTCGCTCGGAATCGACAACAAGTTCCCATACACCAGATTCCAACCGATGGCGAACCCAAACGCCGGATCAACAAAGACTTCGGCATGGCGAACAAAGGAGCCCGTGACGGGCAACAGCGCAGACACCTCTCCCAGGGCAAACTGCACCGCGCTGACAACAAGGCCTATGGTCGCGTACCCAAGCAGCGCGCCGAGCGGTCCTCCCGTCTGGACCGCGCCGCCGAGGCCGAGAAACAGCCCCGTGCCGATAGCGCCGGCGATGCCCAGCATGGAGAGGTGGCGCTCCTTGAGGCCGCGCTTGAGGTCGCGCTGTTCGGCGGAGGTGAGGAGGTCGGCATTGTGGTCGGAGGGAAGCTTGGAGGGGTCGGAGAAGAAGTCGTCGGCAGCGGCGCGTTCGATGTCGCGGTCAGCAGCAGCAACAGAGGTGGTGTTGGTGGTGTTGTAGCCAGAGCTGTGCTTGTTGTTGGAGGTGCTCGATCTATCGATAAGAGGCGACATGACGTTCGGCAGCGGTAAGGGCGACGACGACTTGCCAGCGGCGACAGACTCGCCAGGCATACCCTCGCTTAGGTTGGCTCTCTCCCAAGCTCCGTCTAGGTGTAGACGGAATGGGGGAGAGAAGCTAATATTATAGGCACGGCACAGATATATGCCCGGGTTTGATGATGACACAAAAAAAAAAGAAAAAAAAAAAAAAGAAAAAAAAAAAAAAAGAAAAAAGGCGTCAGCCAGATTAGCGTCAGCCATGGCGTCGATATCGCCATCGGTCCCTGGCTTTGCTCAGTGGGTGTGGAGGGGGGAGGTGCGTGCTAAAGCGGAATCCGGCCAATCGGCCTAGCCGTATTGGGCAGCAGTTGTAAGAAGTGAAGGGTTAGGGTTAGGGTTAGGGTTAGGAGTAAGCCAAATTGTTCAGACCTAGTCACGCGAGTACCTATAGTATAGCACCACAGATACCGCACACGCTGTGCAGGAACAGGGCTCGTATCTACTGTCTAGCTGCTATGAGGGCTTCTACGAAGATCTTTTTTTTTTTTTGGCACGCAGTCTAGATATACAGACAAGAGGCTAAAGAAGGAACCTACAGTGGCCTAGCCTGGTCGATGACTGGGCTGATTCGTGTTTGGCGATGCTATTGACCACATCATTACTGGATGTTAGAGGCTCAAGCAGCAAATGAATGAGTAGGCTACATAATTCGTATATAGGTGATACCCTGATGCGGAAGGCGACCATGCGTTTGGAGCGTATGAGCAACTCATGTCCGTTCAGTCTGTTGGGGTTACATGCGTCTGGATCCTGGGACAGCCAATATCGGGAGTCTTGCTGAAGGGACCCTGAAAAGATGGCCTGTCTGAGTCTCAGTGATGGAGATTGCAATATTGAATCTATCTTGTCGAATGGAAAACCACTCGCCCGCAATCTTCAGTGGTGAGGCTGGTGAGAAATGATCTGACGTACCAGTGTATAATTCGCTTCAATGATTGTAACGCACGTCTTGTTCTTGATTATGGCGCCATACTAACCAGTAGCTACCTAAAGATGAAATTACCCCATCTAGACAACTAGCCGGACAAGTGTAAAGTGGGAATTCCAACAGCGAGCCAGGGTCCAAAGCGATGCAAGTAACTCTAGTAAGCACTAAAGAACCACAGATTGATTTCCATCACAGTAAGAAGCATAAGTCCTAATAAAGCTTAAATGCAATATAAATATACCAGGGTGGGTACATTGTAATATTGAGGGAATTGTCTTCAAAGTGACGGGGTTGCCGCACGCGCTCTCATCGCCAAGACGTAGGCCACTAACTCTATGGAGATGCTGCGTATAGCCTGATCCAATTCCCTCAAGTATGACCCTGAGCTATACAGTAAAGAAGCTGAGGAAAAAAAAAGTTTGTTGATCTTGAACTCTGACGTGGTTGCGGTAGATTGCTTCTGAAACTGGAATACCGTCTTTGCTTGAACAGTGCGACGCATTTGAAGGCTAGACAATACCTTCTACACTCACCACAACAAACACATCATTTTGCAATGTTCAACCTATATATATATCCAACTCCATCTCCGAGTCCGGCTCTGTATGCGGATAGTGGGGCCGGCTTCCAGTCGGCTTTAAAAGCGTTAGCGGGCGATCCCTGTACGAGCAGCACGTCAATGTTCACTAGTACCCTCACCTCCAGACATGAGAAGTAGATGTAATATAAAATGTAGAATACGACAATCTATATACAGCAATAGTTCATGCTTCAGATTAGTGATTGGTTTGGACTATTCCGTATACTTGGTTGTTCAGAATTGCCCGTTTGTTAGTCGTCAACTCAAGATCTTGAGGTATTGGTCTCGTCTTAACGAGAATAGAATCAATTAGCGATGGAGCGTTCAAATCCTCATTCCTGAATATACAGAAGACGACAATAATACTTGATTTATTTATTGGATCATCCACTGACTGAGTTAGCTCGGATCATAGCTCGGGCTAACAGCTCCAGCAAAACACCACAGCCCCCTTACTCTCGTGTTAGTTTCACTTTCATCTTTGCCCATCACCAAACCACTCTTGTGCCTCATAGCTCTGATCTCCCCCCCCCCCCCCAATTCCCTTCATTGGCTTCGCACCGCATTCATTGCTGTTGCAATGGCCGCCCATACCGCTGCTTTGGCGCAGGTCGCCACAGAGAAGAACCCCGAAGGCATTGGCCTGTACGCCCGATTCGCCTTTGCTGGTGCTATCGGCTGTTCTCTCACCCACCATGCCTTTACTCTAGTTGATGTGCATGTTGTTACATCTGCTTCAGCTACAACAATTCGTAATTTAGCATCTGACCCTTCCATAGTGTCAAGACTAGAATCCAGCTCGACCCAGCCACTTACAACCGTGGTACGATTGGCGGTTTTCATCAGGTCATCTAAAACGAAGGCGCTGGTACTCTCTTGACTGGCTTTGGGCCAACTTTCACAGGGTATTTTGCCCAGGGAGCCTTTAAATTTGGGGGTTGCGAGTTCTTCAAGCAGTAAAGCTTCAATCTTACAGGTTACGAATCCGCCCGCCAGAACAGTGCGGCCGTGTACTCCATCTCCGCCGCCACTATCCTCTGGCCTCTGCCTTCTGCCCTCTTGAGGCTACCCGTGTCCGTCTTGTTTCTCAGCCTGGCTTTGCCAATGGCCTCGTTGGTGGGTTTAGCAAGATTCTCAGGACTGAGGGTGTTAGTGCGTTCTACAGGGGCTTTGGTCCTATTCTCTTCAAGAAATATGTTGATATAGATGAAAGGGGAGTGTGTTGAAAACGCAAAGAAAAATAAACCTGACATAAACGTCTAGGGTTCCCTACACAGTGACCAAGTTTGTCGCTTTCGAAAAGTTTGCGGACACTATCTTCGCCAGCCTCGGGCACAAGTCAACCCTATCAGGCAGCACCCAGATCATCGTCAACTTCGGATCTAGTCTTCTGGCTGGTTTCGCTGCTGCCATTGTCTCTCAGCATGCTGATACCATGTTATTCAATATCAACAGGACCAAGGGTCTACCTGAGGAGAGTACTGTCTCCCGTCTTGTCAAGGTCTCTCGTGAGCTTAGTATATGCGGCTCCTTTGCTGGTCCTCCTACTCGTTTGTTCATGATTCGTGGTATTACTGCTGGTAAATTCGCCATCTATGTGGTATCAAGAGGACTCTTGGTAAGTATCTCTTTCCTTTGCAGCTTTGCTTTCGGAATTGTAACATATTCCAGAAGTTCAGAAACCAAGTCCTTCTCACCACCTTCTCCAACCCAGAACTCTAGAGCACATAAGCAAGAATGATCTTCATACTACTCAATTTCTAAACCTCCAGGATAATAACGCACTAAAGGACCGAGTACCATCTCCAGCGAAAGCACTCCATCCAAATCAACATGTCCCACACATAAATACATCACACATTCCCCTCATAGCAACAAGAGCAGGTCAGTACATCTTGATTACCTCTCCACTTCAATTACCTGCACCGCATGTATAACTTTTTGGGTGAGATTCGCATATCCTATGCTCAGTCGGCTTGCTTGCTACTAAACAGCAAAGTGTCAGCACAATGAATGAATGCTTCACAACACAGAAAGAACACCAGACCGGAATAGTGATTTCCATAACCTCATCGGCCTTCACATTTGAGACTTGAACTCCACAACTATACCTCACATAGTGCAGTGCCGCACTACGATCCTATTACCAGAATCGTCAATACAATTAAATTACGTACGCAGCACTCCCACCACCTTCAAGATAAGATGGCTACCGGAATACCACACTGAGCATTTCGGAACTCCAGCCCCACCCACCCAGACTCCGCGGCTCCGGTCGGTCGGAGTTCAGGTGGGGCCGTGATGATCCCCGGTTTTCAGTCTGGTCAATCGAGTTATCATCACAACACAAGAACTGCGTGTGTGTCCCATTCGCAATCGTCACTTCCTTTAGTCCAAGGCCAGGGGGTTCAGCAGTTTCCGTATTCAAAGTAAGGAGTGCAATTTTTTCTATTAAAATACGCGATTACATCCTTTAAGAAATGTTTCAGAACTCCCCAGTGACCAGACCATACCCAGCCTCAGGTATATCATCTCGTCACCAGCACCGAGTCCGACGTAGAACTCGCCAACAGCACACCTAAACCACATATCACCATCACCATCGCCAATTCTACAACATTCACACAAGCCAATCACAATCACAATCACTCCCAATTACCACTCAAACAACACACTTCAATAAACTTCATGCCCAAGGCAAATTATGCTCTATATCCATCTCACATCTAAGACAAAAGAAAAGCATCCCTACTAACCCCCTTTCATCCACCATCCACCATCCACCACATCATTACAAAAAAAAAGTTATAAATAATTAAAAAAGAAAAGAAAATAACAACTTGTCTTTTGTCGGGTCTTGCCATGCTCCATATCCATCATCCAAGCGCCATGCAATGCTAGGCCATGAAATCCAAATCTAAATAACACATAAAAAAAAAGAACTAATTACCCCGGACAGCAACGAATCGTCTTGTCTTTTCTTTTCTTGTCTTGATCTTTTGTGGTTTAGCCGTAGATAGTACAACAAGGTGTAATGCGTACACAGCCATCACTGTTAGGCTGCCCACCGCTCAAAGTGTCCTGTGGACAAAGGGAAAATTTGGTCGCCAGAGAGTCCCGCACGACCAAGCAACCTATTGCCGTACGCTCTGTCGCCATTGCTCTACCCGGTCCATGCTACCAGCGCCCATTGACATGGACATGGGCGTGCTTACGCCTGGCTGAAGCATGCCACTGCCATACATATTGTTACCCCCGTACATGCTCATCCTGTTGGCGCCGTTGTACGCAGCTGCAGCTCCGTTATTCGGGCTACCAAGGCCACTGAGAGAGCTGTAAGATTGCTGATGCATTGGGGGTCGCGGGACGCCATATCCGTTCATCACCATGCTCCTGCGAGTCTTGAGACCAGTATTATTAAAGCTGCGGGTGTGAGTTGCAGCTTCAGGGCCCAACCCGCCATTGCCGTCATTATATGCACCGTTCCGGAACCCCCCCGTTCGGGCATTCCCTGGTCCGGCGAGGTTGGTGGGCATCTGAGCCCTCATCGCTGCCATCCTAGCCTCCTGCTCTGCTATGCGTATCTGTTCTTCTTGAAGCCGCCTCTCCTCCTCCGCACGTGGATTAACAATGCCACTCTTCTGGTGCGCACCCAGTACGTCTGCCATGCTGACACGGCGAGCAAGCTTCTTTCCGGGATCGGCGCCTACTAGGTTGTTATAGCTCATCTCTCTGTCTCGAGCCTCTCGCTCGGCCTGTAATCGGCGCCGGCGTTGACCCAGCGTCTCCTCTTCACCCGCAGCATTAGGGGTTTCACCCTTGCCTTTGCTTCCAGGCTTCTCTTCCTCCTTCGGGGGCTCATCTGCCTCGCCAAACTGGCTGAGCAACTCCGTAGAAAAGGCGCCACTGACTGGCCGAGCCCGAGGTAGTTGGCTTTCCGCCAGGCGACGCTTCCTCTCTCCGAGAGTTTCTTCTTCGATCTCCTCCTCAGCCGGCTCGGCTTCAGGAGTGATGATTACAGGCGCATAAGGGGCCGGAGGCTGTACCTCTGCCATTCTCGTAGAGGGTAACAAGCTCAGTGTACTCTGGCGCTTAGCGGTAAACAAATCGGGTCCTCGGCCCTGCAGTCGAGCCTGGCGTGAACTCAACGGCTCATTTTCCTCCATTTCCCGAATCTCCATCAATCCGAGAGGACGCTCAATGTCGGCCATGTTCTTGGCACCTTGTTGCTTAGCGGCAATAATGGCCAGGGGAACATCCTCGTCATCTGAGCCATTTTGGTCCTCATGAGCACCTGGCTCCTCCCAAGCTAAATTAATGCGCTGTTTCGAGCGCTGTTTGCGCTGTGTTTCGGCGACCGCATCCATCTCCAGTAAGGTAGCGTGCATCCCTTCGGGGAACGCATGGATGTTTCGAACGCGTTGCTTTTGCTGCTGCTTTCGAAGCTGAAGCTCGGCAAGGAGCGTCGTCGGTGGCCCGTCATAGACCTCGTCCTCGTCCTCTCCCTCTTTCTCCCCCTCCTGTCCCTCATGCCCCTCCATCTCCTCTCCTTCGCCGTGTTCTTCAGGGTGCTCCCGAGAGCCCCGGTGCTCGTCACCATCGATAAGAGATCGTGTCTCGTGGGTTCCGCTAGCGCCATTTCGAATAGAAGGGTCCGAATGATTAGCCTCCCTCTCCGAGCTGTTAAAACTGGTCTTGCTGAGCAGCATAAGTGAAGACCGCTTCTTAGCTGGTTGGTTTTCGGTAGGGATCCCAAGCGACGGTACAGATGCGTTAGCCTTGTGCTTCTTCACCTTTCCATAGATCTCGGACCCAAGTTTCCCAGCAAAGACGTGGTCAGTGAAGGCATTCACCGGAGCATTTGCAGAAGCATCAAGTATGCTATCCAGCGTAGCCTTGGCTGACCCGTCCTTGATTTCAATTTCAGGCGACTCCGAGGGCATGTCGAAAAATGCACTCGCGCGAAGTTGTGGGGGCATTTTATCCAGCTGGGTAGCCGTAGACTTTCGCTTATCAAAGTCCATATTAGATAGCCTCTGCGGACGCCGCAATGTTTCTGGGGGAGGATGAGCTCCTTGATGCTCCGCCGGTAGTGGTGGTGGTGTTGGTAGTGGCTGTGGTCCAGCAGGCTCTTCAATAGATGTCGGTATGGAGCCAGCCTCGTCCTGTTGATCAGCAGTAGACAGAGCAGCAAACGAGTCTCGGTGACCAGAGAGAGGGTGTGGCAGGGCAATCTTATCCAGGTCGGGGACTACAGACTTCCTCTTTGTTTGCTGCTTATCGTCTACCATCATACTCAAAACTTGAGAACGCCGCTGGTTTCGTTGGGCCACCTTGGGCTTGCTCGACAATTTCGGTGGCAGATTCAGCATGGCTGGGACACGGGCTGGGTAGAACAGCATCTTCTGTCCTGTGTGCTCGTCAAAGTAGGAGTCCGGCCTCACATACTCAGGTGAGGGCATTCGCGGCGTAGGCAAATCATCTTCTATGCCCCCATTCATCATAGGGGGGGTCTCAACGTGCATCTCACGCTGCGTATGACCATCCATCATCTCAGACGGCGCGTCACGGTCATCCTCATTATCCGTCTCGCAGTGGACTCCGTCAAAGTCGACAAAGGCATCCTGAGCCTGCTGGAACGTGTTGATGGAGTGCGAGGTGCTGGGTCTCTCCTCGTCATCCCCATGATCATGATCATGATCATGATGTTGTTGTTGATGCTGCTGTTGATGCTGCTGCTGATGTACCTCAGATTCGTCTTCGTCGGGATTCATCAGGGCTAGGGTGAGGGGACCGCTGTGGTCCATGAATCCGCCTTGAAGCATCTGATGGAAGTCGTCCGTGTTGGGCACGTCTATGGCATCCTGCTGTATAATCTGCCTCGTGATGCTGTCGCTGGTGGCCATGTTTGCACCGCTCGAGTGCGGAATCGGAGGCACAGCGTCGACTTCGTCGAGCACGTCCTGAGTCAGGGATATAGGTTCGGATTCGGAAATTTCGGCCAGGGATGGCTTGGTGGAGCGGACGCTCCTGACTGAGCTCTTGCCGGGGCCATGCCTTGACATGATGGAGTTGATGACCTCGTGCTCCGGGCGGCCAGCGGAGTTGTTGGAGCCGGAGCGCATGCGGCCAGTCAGGGAGTTGGTGGGCGACATCACGTACGCTGCAGGAGAATAGCCCCTGTGCCGTGACGATGCAGAGTGGTGCCGTCGAAGTCGGGCAACGGGGGAGTGTTCGTCAGTGGAGGCGGCCCTTGCAGCCAATATGGAGGATCGTCGGCTATCGCTTCGCTTCAGTTCAGAGTGCAGGTCGCGGATGGCATCGTCGATGGAACTGGTCATGGACAGTCGCTGGGCGGTGGCCTCGAGCTGGGCAATGTTGCTGACGGCAGAAGCAGACCTGGTGGTCAGATCGGGGTAATAGTGGTTGGCAATGGTCGAGATGCCGGGGCCGTCGGTGGCGAGGTGCAGGATGGGCTTGGGATGGGCGAGCTTAGTGCCGGGCTGCACGCTGCCAGTGCGCAGTGGAGGATCCTCCAGGGACAAGAAGTGAAGCCCTGTCTCTGCAGCGGAAGCGGATTCAGGGGAGAGGGCGGGTGGTGTTGTGGCAAAGTAGTAGTCAGGGTCGGAGTCTGAGAGCTGGAGGCGCTCGTGTTGCTGGTGGTGCTGGTGGTGGTGCTGGTGCTGGTGGTGCTGCTTACCCCTGGCGCGTGCGTTGGGGCTTTGGAACAAGGGCGCTGGCATGAGGCCAGGGCCCTCATCGCTGCGGGAAAGCCCCTGGAGATTGTCTCTGTCTCTCCAGTCTCTGTAGCCGCGGCCGGTGCTGTTGTCGCCACTATCGCATGGCAGGGCGGGTAAAGAAGAATCTTTGCCGTCACCACCATCCGCAGCAACCGCAGAAACGCTCTTCATTCCTCCTGCTGCACTCAGAGGATACCTGCTGCTGTGGGCTGGAGGCAACGGCGGCAGCGCGGTGGCTCCTCTCTCGACAGCAGCAGCAGTGGTGGTGGTCTTTGCGGGCGACATGGCCAGATAGCGCTGCCGGACGGTCGCAGCAGCGTCAGCGTCCGAGGCCAACACCCTGCCGCTACTGCTGCTGGTGGTAATATTATTGTTATCTGGCGTCGAGCTGTCGAGAAACAGACCCAAGGGCGTGCCGACGCGCTTGGCGACAGGCAGGAAGGGCGAGCGCAAAGTCGGGCTCGGGGTTGAAATCGGAGGTGAGGGTTGTTGTTGTTGATGCGAGAGGATCCTGCCTGTGGTTGTGGTGGTTATAGTTGAGGTTGTGGTTGCGATGGCAGCTGGAGTCTTCTTCTTGGTAGTGGTGGTGGTCCCTAGATAGTCGCTGCCAGACGCTGCCAACAGCGCCGGAGCGACCACTGGGGCAGCGGATTCGGCCACTGCCATGGCGGAGAGCCAGCGCGGGTCTGCGCCACGAGGTGGGGGCCTGGGGGGTGTGGGTGGTCTTGGTTTTGGTTTTCCTTGCTGCGACGGGCAACAAGTCGCCGAATGCGTGAGGCAAAAAAAAAAATTAAAAAAAAGTTTGAGAACCTCGTATTGGCCCAGGTCTGCAAGCCTCGATCAGAAATAGCAATAGAATGGGGAAGCGATTCCCTCTTCCGGCTCTCTCACTCACTCACTCCTTGTTTCCCCTCTGTTCAGGCTGGTCAGGTAGGCGAGGCAACTTGGACGGTTTTGCGGAGGGCATACACACAGATAAGACACATAGGTAAATACATAGAGTATATACACACATCCCATCCGGCTGCTAGTCCGTCAATTGCAGTATGTAGGCGCGTGACACAACGGCCGAGACACACGACCAAGAAAAAAAAGACTTGTTGGGGACCTGGGGGCGGCGGCGGCGTGTCTGATGGCTTTGCCTTGTGGTTTCTGGTTCGTCCAACTGGACCGAATAATCCCAACGTGGCGTAGGCGGAACGCAGATAACGCAGGTCCGGTGGTGTCGTATGTATGTACCTACAGCAGCACGCCAATCATAGAAGTAAAAGGAGGGGAAGATATATATATATATATATCAAAAATGGTGATGGTGTTTGTTGGAGAGGAAGCGCAACACCGAGGAGGAAGAAGAAAACCAGATAAGGGTTCGGTTCGAGGTAAGCGACCCAGCAGGCAATGCGCCAATTACGCCAATGTCGCTAATAAACACAGCACAGTTTCGAGTTAGGTAGGTACGTGTGTATGTATGTATGATGCCAAAAATCCGTTGGTGAGAGAGTTGGGCTAATCATATGCTGGGCTTGCAGGTGCAGAGTGGTGGCGGCACGATGACGATACCCTCAACCAGTCGAGTTGGCCTAACAACCAGTCGATGTCCCTCGCCCCCCCTTTTTCTCCTGTTCTTCTCTTTTCGTTTCGTCTGCGCAAGGGGGGGGGGAAATCACTTGACAAACGTCAAAAGTGTCTGAATTGGTCAATGGGTTCTGCAGATGGGGATGCAGGCATGCGGGTCGTATCTGTATTCTGCCTGTTCTTTCTCCATCTGCAAACGCAGAGTATCGAGATGCTGGATATTTGGAGGAGCAGACCAAACCCCCCGTCTCAATCGGGGTAACAAGGTCAACGAATGACAAAAAAAACAGCCAAACCAGAACCCGAAACGAGAGTAGAAATTATGTTAGGAAGAAGTCGGATTCAGCCTGCCTGGGGTGAGAGGAGGGCCTCTTTGAATGGTTGCTGTCACACAACAGATGAACTGGCTGCTGACAAGACAAACACAAGCGCACTATGGTGTCTTCCCCCTCCACTCAGATCAAGTCCAGAAAGCCAACAGTGGATGGATGGATGGATGGATGGTTGCTCGGCTCGACTAGCTATTAGACTCGACTGCGAACGGGAGGAAATACGGCAGCCAACACCAAGCAAACAGAACAGAACAGAACAAAAACCAGGCAGAAGACAACCAAAAGCAAGAGAATGGGTCCCTTATTTCCGCTTAAGTGGACTACCTTTATTAAAGGAACTGTCAAGAATAACCTTCTTTTGATCCATATTAGCCCATAATAGTACCCATCTCTTCTCTCCGCTTATTCGGGCAATGCGATGTTTTTTTAGCTTGTTGCTCCTCGAGACCTCCGTTTTCCCGAGTGCTGTTCTCGGACAAGACAAGGCATGGTCAGAGCACCAAGGTCAATGCGATGCGACTGGATTGACTTGACTTATTGACTTATTACTACGGAGTACGGACTGGGTTTTGATATTTAGTCCACCAGTAAAGCCAAAGGCCAGGCCCGTGTTTTTTTTTTTCCCTATTACCAGTCCGGGCTATTTATCCTGACGGAAATGGACATGCCTTTTTTTTTTGTGGTTTCTCACGCATTTTTCCCTTTCCCAGTAAGAAACCTCCCTGGACACGCGCGAACGCAATCTCACAGGCAGGGGAGGGGGAGGGGAGGGGGGGGGAGGGGGATTGAGCTTGGAAGCCAGGCTGGTTTCGTTGATCTTTTGCTCGGTGTGTTTGCTCTGCTTCCCAGGATTGATTGATTGATTGAATGCGAGCCCTGGAGATGCAAGATGCCGGGCTTAATGGTCCGGGGCGGCCTGAGCCAATGATTGGGTAGGTAGGTGGGATATCAATCCCTATCAATGTGTTGGAGGTGCTGCACATCACTGTAAGCTTATCTATTATTGCCCTATAAGCTCCCAGGGACAACTATTCTATCACTGCAGGTATCCTGTGCCTGCAGTGCCTTACCTTATCTACCAGGCAGCTGTGTCTGGAGCGCGTACTTCATAGCTGTGCGTTGTCGTCTCTACAACGAAGTGCTATCTCTACCATGGTATGTCAAATACCACGTCTGCATCGCTATATACCACAGCTGCACTATCATGTCTGAGCGGCTCCCTCTGCCCCCCAAAATATACATACATAATAGAGTACAATACAAAAGACAGATACAATAGATAACCGAACAGCACCATCTCACCCAGCTTACCATTTTACCAGTTTTCGCCTTCCCGTCTTCATCATCTCGATCCCTCATTTGCCAAGCGCCTCACTCACCTCGCATACACCAATCACCCACCCATGCTGCCACGCTTCCTCGGTAACCCCAAAACGGACAAGGGTCCCTCGCAACCAAGATAAAAAAGAACCCAGTCGTTTCTCTTATTGATCATAAATGCGTTGCCGGAACGGGTTAATGCGCTAGCAAAGGATTGGATGAAAATTAGCGGCCCAATCGCTGCAAAGTCCTGGCTCCCCCTTGGCTTAGCGCATCTCCGTCTCCATGACCGACCGTTCCAGGTTGGTCTTTTTTTTTTTTGGTTTCTTTTTTTCGCCTCTTTTTTTTATTCCACCTTCGCGAGGGCTCCTAATTTTATATAAAGTATTACCCATTTTTTATAGTCGTCTAGCACGCACTCGGAATAGGCTTGAACGAATCAGCTAAGGGGGAAAGGGCTGGCATTTCCTGATTGGTTCCACGTCCCAAAAATACCACCAGGAGAAGGATGTGCGCCTCATCCGCCTGTGTGGTCAGACAAACAGGCGAGACAAAGATGCGACGCCAGGTCGCGTGCCGTTGGCTGACATTGAATATATCCCGCGTTTTTTTTTTATTGAGTCAGTTTCCTTTGTCTTGAAAGAATCCTTCACGTTCACCAATTGCACTGCCACTGAGATGATGTCGAGTCTCCCAGAAGGACTCGGACGCAATCCCTGATTACAATATGTGGGATCCCTGAATCCTCGGCCGAAACCGAGGCTGATGCCGTGTCCAATCCAGGTGACGATCATCGCCTTACAGCAGGTTTTATCCAGGCCTTGACATCTCGCTTGAGCACAATGGGACCAAAATCCGACACCTGAGACGTGGGGAGTCTGTTTCTCTGCTGCTGCTGCTGCTGCTGCTGCTGCGCTGTCTCTTGTTGATCGCCGTGGGGTTTCTGGACCATGCAGATCTACTGTCTCGATGATCTTAATTCTCCGACCCGTGCAATTGGCGCATCTCGATGAGGACCTAACTGGCGAACACAACACGTTTTACAACGTGCTCTGGATGTTTCTGTTATGATGTGTCTCACTTACTCTCGTCGGCAGTCGTTAGCCTCATCACAGAGCAGCCAGATTTTAATAAGCAGCCTCACGGGCCATCAGTTTGGCGTTGCACCAAACACATTTCTAGTCCATCACAATCCCCATTCTACAGACGGTATATTAGCACATTGTGAAAATTGCATTTCCGAGGAAAAGAGAAAATAGTAATCTTGTTGGTGTGATACCCAGCGCATGGAGGTTTGCTTTAGACTCGTAATGTCTCGGCAATTGTCATCTCTTGTGCGTCCGCGCTCGGCAGATATAATCAGGTACGTGTGCGACGCGTGAACCTGCGGTGTGTCGTGACACCGTCACAAGTGAAGCCACAGTTATCCTTCATCTCTTTTTTTGACTTATTAGGTACAACATATATCAGGTGTTGCGCCTTCTCGCTCTGCAATGGTAGTTCAACAAACGCTCCTGGAGAGATTGCGAACAGGATCAGCAGCCCAGCCCTGGCGTAAGAAAAATGATAACGATTTCTTTTAAGTCATATATTCCTTAGCGTATTAACCTTGGGCTGCTCCTCTTGCCTCAACATCCCCTTCTGGGAGTGATGCTTGAAGCAGCTCGCAGCAGTCATGATGCTTCTAAATCGTAAAGCTAACGGCTTGTCGAACGAGGATAGACTCCTCTGGGATCTATTAACAGGGTCAGGATGTGCAAAAGATTAGACGCAAAGAATGTTGTACCGCTTGATAAGATACATTAGGTAGGCAGGTAGCCACATATCGGGAGTCAAGTATGAGCAAACACAATTCGTCAAGTGGACCTTTGAATTGCCAATTCACAGCGCAGCTGGAGTTAAACACCAATGTCTGAGGGATAGTGAATCATGTGCTGACGTACAACCCATCCCATGGGGAAGTCGCCTTTCTTTCATTTTGATGTTTCTCCTTTGCACAACGACTCGGCTATAAAACTACGAACGCTAGTGGATTAAGTGTTTCCATTGCAGTAATTCTTTCCCTGCAAGTTGATCCAATATTTCTCTCTACACAATATACCTTGTTTCTTCATATATGAGGCAGCACTACTGTTGAGCGGGAAGATACAATCTCAAGACTTTTCCTACCTACCCAGGGAAGCCAAGAGGTAGACGAAAGGTTTTCGATCTTGAGTAGCAAATATGTACACTGCGTATTTTCTATGCATCTTCATTGAGGATATAGGTCATATCACTTTAAGCAAGATATGTGCCAATTTTTAAACGTGAGGGGAAAGGCACCTATTCCTTGGTCAAGTCCTTTGCAAAAATACAGAGGCGCATTTATGAGGCCCCACACCTCAGCGCGACCGTTTATCATCCTGTAGCCGTCTTGAGCGAGCGGGAACCTGGAAGAATTAAGCCCCACCACTCCCAAGAGAGCGGCTATGAATGAATTGTATAAGTGAGCCCTTGATGTTAAATCTGAAGCTCCCAAGAATAATTACAAACCCTGAAACTCACCACCACTCTTCAACCTTGTTCCGTTGGTTGCTCTGTTGTCCTTCATGTGTCACGTGTTTTCTTGGCTGGTCCCAGCGTTATTGGAATAGCCACATGTGATGTACAGTACGTGTCTCACAAATACAATGTACGACTATCAAGAAGAACTCGACAACCTCGTCTGGGATAGAAACGATGAGGAGACCGAGAAAGCAACCAAGTGGTTGCGATTGACCTTAAACTGCGATAAAGTCCAGAAGCTTGTTGAAGAGAAATCCGGAAAGTCAACAAGTTTTGTCTCGCCTTTGATCTCGGGCGGCTTCAATATCCTCTACAGGATTCATATAGAAGGGGTCTCTCCTGACGTGATGGTTCGAGTGCCGATTCCACCCCTCGTTCCATTTGCTAATGAGAAAACCCTTCAAGAAGCGGCTACACAAGCCTTTCTTGCCAAAAATACCAAGCTTCCAATACCTCATCCACTGTTCTATGACAAGGACTCGATCATCGGTCCTTACATGATTATGAATCGAGTTGAGAATATTGGAAGCGTTTCAAAACGGCTAACTAGACCTAACGAAGACACGTCGGCACCTCATGTACTCGATCCCAATGTTTCCCAATCCCTTCTAGAAACAATCTGGGGCCAGATAGCACGATATATGCTACAGCTCTTTCAGCCTACCTTTCCTCGGATTGGCGCGTTATTAGAGGTTGAAGGTTCTTACACGGTAGCCGGCAGGCCGATATCTCACAACATGAGTGATATGGTTCGACTTGCCAACATTCCACGTGTATTGCTACCACCAACAGACAAGACATACCAAACTGCAGATGAATGGTACATTACGCTCGCAGAGATGCACATCGCATAACTCACCTTTCAGCATAACGACGCTGTGACATCAGAAGGCGATTGTCGGAACAAATACGTGGCCCGTCAAATCTTTCGTCGGCTCGCCAAGCAAGGTCGTCTCTCTGTATTTGGATTCGCAGATGACAACTGGTCCGCTCAAACATCCAAGATCCCGTCCTCGTCACTCTCCCCAGCGCCTCCTAATACACATTCTTTTCGGCTCTGGGGCGATGATTTCCGAGCAGGCAATATGCTTCTCGGTGAATCGGACAAGATTGCTGCTCTTATTGACTGGGAGTACACATATGCCGCGCCTACGCAATTCGTCCTTGATCCTCCATGGTGGCTTCTCATTGAGACAGCGGAGGTATGGTCGCCCAGCGTTGACGATTGGGTCAAGACGTACGAGGCACGCTTGAAGACTTGGCTCTCGCTGATGGAAAAGGCAGAGGCGGACACAACAAAGTCAATTGGGCTGCCGGCGCCGTTATCCAGATACATGCGTGAAAGCTGGACAACAGGACGATGGTTCCTCAGCTACGGGGCTAGGAAGAGCTGGGCGTTTGACCTGATGTACTGGAAGTTTCTGGACGAGCGCTTCTTTGGTGATCGGGAAGACGGGGTTGCGCAGGATGATCTCTGGAAGACAAGAGTCTACTTGTTGACGGAGGAAGAATGGGCAGCCATGGAGCCGTTTGTAGAGCAGAAAATGAAGGAGTCGACGGATAGGCGGATTGTTGACTGGGATCTTGATGAGGCGAAAAGGCGCTTTGCGGAGCTCCTGTTTGACTAGAAAGAGGAATACATCGCGTGGATTGTCTATGGCTTGCATTTCATTCATCTGTGGCCTGACGCGCAGTGGGATGACTGTGCACGTAAATTACGATATCAAGTGTTGCCTGTCATTGAAGCAAGAGTCTTATTTGAAAGCGAAGAGAAATGGAATTGCAGTCCATTAGCAAAGGTACCCTATATAAGGCCCCTACTTAAGCTCGCACCAGGTGCCGAATGAATCCAGCAACGTTTAAGAAGCTGCAACTGTTCGAAACAGCTTCTGTTTTAAGTTAATGTTTTGTATTGTTTTGTTTTGTCTTGTTTTTGCGGCGGCTATTTGTAAAGAGTTGTTATAATCTGTTCTTCCTTAGTCTTCAAGACAAACCTGGCTTGCCACCCTGATTACTAGACGTCTAATGAATGGTAATGAACTATTGACTAAATTAACAATCTCAAGAGTTCGAAGGATCTGGAGAGTAATATAATCTGGTTTTATCTCCCAGAAAACATATATATATATATATATATATCCATTCTTTTAGAGGTAGGTTTACCATATAATATATATATGAGAAGCTGCCTAGAATCTACTCATTAACTGACATCAGAAAGAGACACATTTGCATCAACATCTCCGCTACAACATAAGTAACATATGGTCCATTAGAGACTTCAATTTGAGAATTAAAAGTAAAACGGTGATTGCCGTGAATTAGTGGTATACTAAGCTAACAGTGGACGGTCAAATATCGAGTATGTGTTTTTCAACAGAAGTGACCCTGTCAAGTTCGGTATCGAATAACAATTGATATCGATTCTTTAGCAATGTTTATTTTCAGACATTGGTTTATCCTCAGGAATTCATCAATTTGCACACGTATTTTAGTACTTCGCGGGGAGCTTCCACGATTTCACGATAGTGACCTGACTAGTGTGGGAGAATAGAGACAAGACGGCCCAATGGAGAAAGTGGTGTTTAACAGTAGGCAGCCTGCGTTACCTAGTCACCAATTGGATCGCATAGCAGAGAAGCAGACAATATCCGATGTTGATTGTTTATTGTCATGGATCCGATGCTCTAGAAGAAAAGAGGGTTTGCGCCACTTTATTCATGTGGAATTGAGCAATTTTAATAGGCTTGGACCCTCGTGGCTGAGGTCCGTATTCCCCTGGATCTTTCAATTTGCTTACCATGGGAAATGTGGCTGTTTGATTTGGACATGCCAGAAGGCTCGTATCGAGGTTAGTGCGGTCCACGACGGCTTTTCTGGAGCGAAAGGTCATCAGTTGGTTATCGGTAGCTATACGAGTACATAGCATAACTTCTTCCGCAATCGGCTGCATGGCGCGGCGCCGCCTATAATCAGCAAGTGGCGCATGCAGCATGCTCTGTCTGTATCAATCGTTATCATGGCTTTCGAGGCGGCATCGCGATCTCAACAACCCCCTCAGCTGCATCCCCGCCAGCAGGGATGTTTGTGCCGCCGTTGGCGAAAGTGTCGGTGAATCTCCGTGCCCCCTATTGTCTTCAAAGGAATGAGAATGGAGATAGCGGGATGGAGAGAAACAGGTTACAATTGCTGTTGGCAGGCAAATCAAGACCTGCAGGGAAGAGCCGACAAGAGTTGCCCTAGCACCAACACTAGTCTACACACGGGTGTTTGGCGAGATTGCCGGTTCTGGAGCTTTGGACCCTTTTTGTGTGGTCGGGAATCTTAAATATTATTGATGAGCCTGGACAGCCGACACAGCATCTTTGCATTCCTCGTGGCAAATAAAGAATAGGATAGTGCTGATTGTGTCTGTGGAGCTAGCAGTAGATACTCGTGCTCTATATTGGGAAGCGAAAGGGTTGCGATGGACTCGGATATGCCGTATGAAGAAAGAGAAGGCAAAAAAAATGAAAATAAAAATGGAAATATTCTTCAGCGCTAGAAAGGGTGGCCACGGTGAGAGAGAGAGGCAGGGTGGTGAGCTGTTGGAAGAGGCGGCGACGACTGTTGCTATGATGCAGGGTCAGTCACCTCTCGCAGATAGAGCACAATAGCTCACAAAGCTCATAAAGCTCCCCTGTGGTGAACAATCAATAAAGCACCGGATGGTCGGAATTCGGAGGGTCGCAAGGTTTCGCCCTGCGTCTCAACTGCTGTCGCGGCGTTTTGGGGTCTGATGACCTGGCGTCTTGGGTCGTGGTTGGACTTGACGATGCGTCCGGACGAACCATCGGTGGGTGACCTTGCCGGTGAGAGATGGGTTGTGGGTTGACAGCAGTATATGCACCGTGTTGTTTAAAATAACCAAAACTGTATTATAAACGGGTTCAGGGGATCTCTCAGCGCTCTCTTCCCCGCCTTCAAGTCACCTGAGACCGTACATTGCTTGCTCATTACCTAACATTATACTGTGCCGGTACAAGCTGGATATCTGCCCTCCCCCACCACCACACACCACCACCACACAAGCGCGGGTGTGCGAGTTATTAGGCTCTTGCCATGGCGAGCCAGCGATTGCGCTACCGCCGTCAGTCACCATTTGGCTATTTTCTCCCATCCACTTCACCACATCTCCAGCTCCTTTTCTGATACCTATAACTGACCACCACGAGGGCGGCTTGTGTGGGAAATCTCTGCCCCGTCTGGCCCTCAGTCTCGAAGCTGACTGCCATTCCGCCTTTTTGCTCGTAACGAAGCGACTCGACTCTGCAGACCCCGCCTCGATATCCATACCCTTACATAACACCTGGACCGACAACGGTGACCGCCATCTGGCAACGGCTCAAGGGGTTGCTTGTTGCCCTCTTCTTATCTGTGTGACATTGTCCACGCCGCTCGGATTGCCAACAAGTCTTTCCCCTCGTCTGAACTGCCTGGTCGTTCCTCTGAATCACCACCGATTGCCGCAATGGCGAACCCGGATCAACCGCGACGGCGGTTTGTCCCCGTTCCCATCGAGACGACCTTTCAATCCGTCCGACAGAACAAAGAGCCCTCTCGGCCTCGAATCGGCCCAAACCCTGAGTTGACACCGGAGCCATCACCTCGATCTCCTTCGCCGCAGAACCTTCCCGAGCCGCGGGAGCGACGTCGCTTTGCTCCTCAGCTCATTGAGACGTCGAGACGATCCCGAAGAGTGGGCGACTTTGGGCCGGCGACTCGGCCCACGGACAAGACAGATATTACACCCTACACAAACCACATCTATTCTGCCAAACCAAAATCAAATCGGCGTCAGCATGGCCTAACATCTGGTGAAGATGAGGTCTCACGTCCTTATCCGCCTACACGGCGTGAGTCAGAGGAGGAGGGAGTCAAGCAGTACCTGCTAGATTTGGCAGCAAAGGAGGCTGCTCGACAGATGGAAGAGGCTGCCCTCGCAGCATTCCCAAACAGTCGTCCCCGCGAGGGTGGTGTAGCACATTTCTATTTTCGGGATGGCTCAGAGAGCGAAGAGTCGCCTCAGCGGACTCCAGACAATGAAGAACATGGACAGTATAGGTTCCGACGTAAGTCATCGACCCTGGGCCTCAACTGGTGGCATAAGCATATGCAGGAGCATGCCAAGCAGCTCGCACACACCAGAGGAGAAGACGATGAGGAGGCAGTGGCAGACGATGACGGCGACTTCATTATGAGGTCGGATTCTGATCTGGACAGGATGGAACTCCCGTCACCGCCCGATCCCTTGTGGATCACCACCAAGCCACTTTCTGCTACCACTGACAGGAGAGACTCGTTGGACGACTTGCAGTTGGCCCTGGCTGAAGCTAATCGTCATGCTGCGTCGCAAGCACAAGCAAAATTGGACGACCCCTCCGCTCACACGGCACGAACAGCTGAGGGCGTTCCGAAATTGCCCCACACCCCGGTGTCTCACATGCCGCCAGACACCGGCCGCCAGGAACCCAGCCCATTCGGCAGACCCTTTGGTGCCTTTCGGCTTCCACCAGAGGACGCCAGACTTATTAAGTTGCGCCAGGCTGCTTCTCCCCCCATGCTGGGCAAAGACCTTGTTTTTCGACGATGTCCCTCTCCTAAGTTTACCCAGCTCGAAACTGACCACCCGCTCGACGAAGTTCACATGATTGACAACGAGGGCCGGGATCTCCCGGGCCAAGGCGGTCTTTGGAGGGGATATTGCTGCAGGTCGGAATCTACCGGGGCATGCATCGTGCCATCCGACCTGCACAATCCCAAGATGATTGAGACCCCAGTGGTGCTAGAAACACCGCAAAATATTTGTACGGGCGAGGTTGAGCCTGCTCCCCTCAGCGAAGAGCCAGTGTCGATATGGTCGTCTTCGGGCTCGTCTAGAGGCGTGTCTGAGCATGGCCTCTGGACTGCCGACAAGGGCCCCCGAGAAGTCAAGCCCAAGGGAGGAAAGCAACTGCTGCTCGGGCTAGATGAACGTCTCCAGCTCGAAAAGGCCCAAGCCGAACGAAAGGAGAAGATCATGCTCGAGTTTGACGAGGAGTTTATCACGCAAGTGTACAACTACCTCTCGCTGGGATATCCTGCCATGGCCCGCGGCTTCGACGACGAGTTATCCAGAATCAGCCACATTGGCCTGGACGACTTGCGGAGAGATGACGAGAGGCAAATGGCCAAGGGCCACATGCTGGAAATGAAGCTGGAGGTGATGTCCGACGAGGATAGATGCCCCAGATGGTTGGCGTTGAGAACCTACATTACAGAATGGGCGAGGCAGCATCCCGACCTGGATAATCTGGATCCATTGGCTTGGGGTGTTCGTGAGAGAAGAGGCAGCTGGGCAATCTAGCTGCCTATTTTCCCTTTCTACACCGACAGCCCCCTATGGTTTACGTTTTTTTTGAGATTGGTTTCTTGCTACCTTTGCCGTTTTCCTGCGCAAATGATACCTCATGATACCATTCGGGCAAGCATCTGCTTCTCTTTTTGTTCTTCTACTGCATTTATTTTGCAACAGAACAGTCGAACCATTCCTACAAACCCTACGCGCACCATCCTATCAACACATATCATCACAACCACCACTAGCATCATAATGATTACGATCCTTTATTCCTTTTTGCATGGCGATTCGGCGATAAACGGGCGTCTGGACTCTATTCTTTTCTTGTTCTTTTTTTTTTTTGCACCAACACAAAATAAACAAATTCAAAGGGAAACGACCCTCCAGTATAGGAATGACCAGTAGAGTGGCTAGATTTTGCGAACTAGATGGGAAGGCAAGCAAAAAAAAAGACTGCGAGCGAGCGCTGTGAAGGAGTTTTGCTATTGGAGAAGCAGGCAGTGTGGAAAGAGAAGGTGTTGGGGGATTCTTCTGCATTATGGGCATGCGTTACGTTACGCTTATATATATACATATGCATCATCATCATTAGCGATGGGATTGGGATTCCTTTTTTTTGAAATTGATATTTGGTTTGGGTTCGTGGGTCAAGTCTCTTGGGCGTTGTGAAGTTGAGGTGTTTTCGTAAGCTGTGGTGAAAATGCTTGGCTTGAGGGTGTCTAGGACGTAGGAAACAATGTAGATCCTCGTTCTGTACGCACGCCTCCCTTTACGGACCTCTCTCATTGCAGGTATCATCAATTGCGTTACAAATATCTCTTCACACACACACACACACACACACAAAGGTACCGAAAAAGAATTATTCTACTACTCTTTCTGGAACAAGGAATAGATCCCAACGCCATACAGGAACAGCTGCTCTGATGCTTTCACTTCTCATCTCTCCTCTCCCATCCCATGATCCCCCATCTCACAACAACATGTCCAAACCCGCCTCCCCTATCTTGCGTTTCATCAATCATCTTTATATCTTTGATATATAGGTAATACCTGCACCTCCCTCTCCCCTCTCCCCTCTCCCCATTCTGTCTAACTTTTGTTTATTTCTTTTTACCAAATGCCCGCGCTCCCACCTTTTGCACCTTGCTTGGCGGTGCAATCTCCACGTCGCTCTCTTCATCCTCGCCCATGGACTCGTCTACATCGTTATAGTCCACCTCGTCTTCGTCGAGCAGCTCCTCCGCAGCGTCGCTATCTTCGGCATCTTCCTCGGATTCTTCTTCCTCATCTTCAGAGTCACCAATGAAGCCATTGGCAACAACGTCATCGTCGTCTTCATCTTCGTCCGCGGCATCAATGCCACTGCCGTTTCTCCGTCGAGAGCGGACGCCGTTGGCAAGACGCTTTTGCTGAGCAGCAGCAGCAGCAGCAGCAGCTTCTTCTGCTTCTTCGCCCTCTACATAGATGACATCCTCGTCCTCTGCCTCGTCTCCGCCTTGCTCGAGCAATCCGGAGCTTCGCTGCATTTTCCGCCGTAGCTCCATCTGGCCTTCGAGAATATCAAGCTTGCCTTTAAGCGCTAATAGGCTGTTTAGACCCTTGGCTCTCTCTGATAGGACCTTTTGCAGGCTGTTAAGCTGGTTAAGGACCTTGGGTTGGGAGGCGAGAGCGCCGCCGTGCGCAATGAGGGTCCACTGAACCCATGTCATGAGCGTTCCGGCGCGGCCAGGCCGTCTGTAGAGTCGGGCAGCTAGCTTGTTGAGCAGGCTGATGGCTAGAGAGCTGTCGATGCGTTCAATTGTGTTTTTAATGGTGGGGACGTCGGTTGTGTGCAGGCAGGACTCCAGGAGGTCTGTGTCGTCCGTTTTGAGAGCCTGCGAGAGGACGGTGGTGAGGGATTGGTGAGTGGGTGGGATGACATTTCGTGAACTTCGAGCGACGGCGTTGCTATCTGTAGAGGACTGCTGAAGTATGGCGTTGACGTCGATGGTCTCGTTGCCTCGCAACAGCTCGCCAAAGGAGGGGGATGCGGCCTCGCCGTCAGAGTCTGGTTCGTCTGCCTCTGCTTTCTTTAGGTTCGGTCTGCCATTGACCAAGGTCAAGGACTCCTCTCCTTTTTTGGCTTCGGCGTTGCCATTTACATGGCCAGGCTCGTTGCTCTCATGAACATCATCGCCATCCTCTGAGATATCGTCGTCGCTGTCGGGGTCAGAAGAGATCTCTATCGTTTCGACCTGAGAGCTCTGCAGAGCATCGGTTCCCGCCACTGATGTTTTTGTTTCGTCGATTGTGTTCTTGGCCGACCGTGTTGCGCTTGATTTGACAACCGGAGCCGCCAATTTGGCTGGCGCTTTCCTCTTCGTCGACATGGGCATGGGAGCACGAGGGCTGGGATGCGGATGGAAGTGAGGGTTGAGAAGCTGAGATGTAGGGTGACGATGATGTGATGAAGAAGCCGAAGCTTCTTTGAAACGAAACAAATTCAAGGTCTATTCAAATCAATCAGACCTCTCTGGTAAATGCGAATGTTTAGAAATGGTTCTGCTTCTCATCTAGTTGAGCAATGCCGAACAGGTGGGAAAATTTCACGGCGGATGCTCTGCATGGTTGAGGGAACTTTTTTTTTTGGACGAGCCAAGTCTAGCGCGGCGAAGTGTCTCCACATTGCTCCAGGTCCTAAAAAAACGACCTACCTGAACATGATCGAGCCTTATCAGAATGGAGTCACATGGTGATAATAATCTGGGTCACGTGCTGGATATAGTGGCTGAGTCATCACTGCATGTCGTGGTTCCCTACCTAGGTATTATTGCTAGCTTTTTTTAGGCTTCGGAATCTGCGGTTGCCTGTTCGGAAGGCTCTGGGAAAGGTCCTAGATTATCATTGGATGTTTTCACTCCCTGGTCTCAAACCCAAATGCTTACTATGTCTTGTTGGTTCTAGCTCCATTGCAACTTATCCACTCAATCATGCCCATTGGTTGATTGCTGCTATCCTTGGGGCCTTCTAAAGTACGCGTTTTTTCTCAAAAAGACTAGCCATAGTCACCTGACGAGGCTTGGCCATTTGCGCCACAAACCTGCTCTGGCGGGGGGCGAGGTTATTGCATAACACACCCGTTTGGATGATAGCCCCGACAAATTCTGCAGTCGCGTCTTGGGCAAGCACAGCTTTTTGCATTCTTCTAGGTCTTGACGCGTATTGATGTCAATGACAAGGTCTTTTACTTTTTTCTTCTTCTTGACATTGTTTCTCTTGACGGCCTTCTTTCTTGTCGATTCAGAAACCATAATATGGCTTTTACACGTTGCACAGCTCACACAGTTGATCCATGTTTTTTTGTCTGTTGTTTTGGTACCCGAATGGACCATCTACTGAATGGGGGGACACTTGCAGCATCAAACACGGTGGACAGCCTCCCATTTATCTTGAACCCACCACCTCTCCCGCTTGATGACACCATAGACCAAGTGTTGTATCGCAATGGCTTTGATGGTGATGTGGAGTAGGGGCTGATATGTATATTCTGATTTTCAGGAAAGAATTATCCCGTTCGGGTATAATTTTCTGTTGAATAATTTTCATCTATGCCGTCTTACACGCTCACAGTGAGAGATGGCTCCTATAGCTTGGTCCTCCACTGAGCGGATCCCTAGGGATGCGCCAAGGCACCACTGACAACTCAGCCAACACTCTGGCGAGGCAAGGCAAGGCAAGGCAAGGCAAGGGACTGATGGGAAAACGCGGTCAGTTTCCATTTGCCAGCCTCGTCCCGCTCACAAACATTGTAATGGACTCTCACTGGCCTTGCCCGTGACGTGACACCGCAATAGGTGGCCCCAGCAGGGCGTCGAGTGGCGCACCAAGCCGCTCTGGCCAATAGCCGCAAGCGGATACCCAGCTCATCAGCCACAACCCCCATAGCGTGGCTGCCCCGCTAGACAGACCGCCCGCTTATAGCCACATCGATACCCCGGTAGAGAGAACCCCAAGTCGCGGCGGAGTTTGCCTTCCTCTCTCATAAATAGCACGGCGCCTCCGACCGGCAAAAATTCACTGACGTGCACGCGCTTTTCCTCGCAAAGACCCTCCCCTCCCCCTCCAAACCCGGACGCCAGCAGCCCGGAGAAAAAAATAAAATAAAATAAAAAGAGTACACGAGGTACCTCCCAGCCTCCAACCAACCACATTCCTGCGCTCGCCTCTTTTTCGCCTGTCGCAAAGGCACCACTGCATCTTCCAGTCCGCCAACCAACCACCGTCCATTCGCATTTCTGTGCAGAGTCGGTACTTTTCCCCCCCGAAAAATACAACCCTCCAGTTCTATTTTTGAGGAAGCTGCTGCCAGCCATCCATTGCGCCTGCCTGCCTCAGCGTATAACGTCGCATTCGTCGCGATACCGCAAAACAGCAGCAGCGCCATTGCTATTATCCCTTCAATAGCCGCTGCTTCTTTTCTCTCTCTCTCTTTACCTTGGCACCTTGTTCTGCCTCACCATCTCGAGTGCATGAATCCTCATCGGCGCTATTGTCGACGACTTTAATTTCGAACTCTTCTTTTATTCTCCTGAGCTATTCTGGAATATTAGCTCTCGCGCATCGCACTGCAGCTTGGCGCATTGCTAAAGCAACCACCATAAATCGCCAGCCCGCCACCGCACACGCCACCGCCTTCGAGTAGTAAAACACCAAGAGCTTTCTTCGCGCGTGCAGAACCAACTCTCCCCCTCATACTTCTCGATCTCGCCAGCGCCAACTCGCACCTGCATCGCCATAAGCTTCTCTCCATCAGTCGCTGCCTCGTCGACGCGCATCGCAACCTCCCAGGCGCAACCTCATCCTCTCAATCGCTCGCGAACCGCATTCTCATCGCGCGGGGCCTCGACCGTTGCTGTTTGATGTCGCGCCTTGTTCGCTGAAGCTACCCCTCACGCCGTCTACCTGTCCTTTCCCCAGCGCGCGCACATCGCCATCGCGAATGGCAGTCATGGCGTCTTCGCCGACCTCAGAATCTCCTGCATTGGATCCCAAGTCGCATGACTCATCCCTGCTGGAGAAAGAAAAGAAGGCTGATGTTAACGGGTGAGTGCCATCATACACATCGCGACTTCCATCACCATTACAGAACCAACCTTTCCCTTTCATTTTGGGTTCACTTTCTTTTCTTCTCTCTTGCGCTGCCAGTTCACTCTACTGACGCAAAATTTTCTCATTTTTTTTGCTTGCAGTCATGCGTCGCCCTCTCCCGAATCAAAAGTCGAGGCACACGCCGAGTTGAAAGCCGAGTCACAGTCTGACTCGGAGAAGAAACCTTCGCCAGAAAAACCCACCGACGAGCCTCTAGTAAATGGCAAGTCTTCGCCAAGTGAGACGGTGATGAATGGTGTTGCTACCAACGGCGATGATGCAAGTAAAGATAAGGACTCGGATAAAAAGCAACCAACCGAAAAGCCTCCGACTCCCAAATCAGACGACAAGCCTACGGAGCCCGCGCAAGAAGAGAAGAAGTCTCCCAAAGAACCTGTTCTAGCACAAAAGGACGAAAAGCAGCCTTCACCAGAAGCTGAAAAGCCCAAGGAAGAGGACATCCAGATGGAGGATGCAACAAATGCTAACGAAACCTCAGCCGAGGAGCCTGTTGCCAAACCATCGTCGCCCAAGGAAGAGACGGCAGCAAAGAAGGAGGCCGATGAGGATACTGTCATGGCAGACGATAAACCTGCAGAGAAGTCTGCAAAGGAATCTCCCAAGCCCAAGCCCGACGAGTCCTCCGAGGCGCTACCTACCTCTGAAGTCGACCTGGGCCCTGCAAGCATGTCACAGCTTGCCATCGAGTCTACATCACCCGTTCAGTCATCCATCGAGGTGTCCATGTCTGATGCCCCTCAGACCGCCAAGGTTGCCCGAGAGCGAGAGGACGATGTTGGTGATGAGCCTGCTCCCAAGAGAGCCAAGACAGACCCCAAGGACGACGAGCCCCCTGCGTCAGTTACCCCTACTGGGGAGAATGCAGGCACACCTAGCGCAGAAGTTGGTTTAGCTCGTATAGACTCTCTCCCCAAATGGGACGACACGGACCTCCACGAAAAGAAGATTTCTGCCTTCCAGCGTCGCGAGATCCGTAAAATCATCCTTAGAATAAAGAAGACCAAACATGGCGGGCACTTTCGAGATGCTGTTCCAAAGCTGTGGCCTGCTCTCGGAGAGTCTTACCTTTCTAGAATCGACAAGCCCATGGATTTGGGCGAGATAGAACGGGGTCTTCGCGACACAGCCTACACTACGTTTGGAGACATGCGTAAGGATTTAGCTCTCATTTTCGAGAACACGCTTACGTTTAATGGTGCTCTACATGAGATTACTTCGTCGGCATTCTACGCAATACGGGCGGTGTGGCAGGAAGCGATTACTGTACCAGACGAGGAGCCCACCCGACCAAAATCTGTGGCCAAGCCAAAGCCTCCTCGTGAGCCTCGAGTCATCCCTGCGGCCGAGGCCTCTGCCCGACGACAGTCATCTGGTCCCGTTTCGAGTCCGCCGCCAGCTCCTCCAGTAGAAACCAAGCCCAAGCCACCAGCCCCAGAGCCGTCGAACGTTGATCGCCGTGGCTCTACAGATGCTGACAGACCGAAGCGGACTGTGCGAGCTCCCAAGCCCAAGGACATTGACTACACCAAGCCTTCGCGCAAGAAGCTTAAGCCTGAATTGCAGTTTTGCGACGAGGTCTTGGTGGAGCTCATGCACCCCAAGAACCAAACTCTCAACATGTGGTTCGTAGATGCCGTCGATGCTGAAGGTCTCAACATCCCTGATTACTACTCCATCATCAAGAAGCCCATGGATCTGGGCAAGGTGTCCCGCATGTTAAGCGGTGGCGAAATCACCAGCTTGAAGGATTTCGACAAGAATGTCCGGCTGATCTTCGCAAACTGCTACCAGTTTAATGGCCCCCCTGACCAAGGAAACCCGGTTTCCATTGTAGCTAAGCAGCTGGAAGACGTCTACCTTCAACAGATGAAGGGCAAAGATGCATGGCTGAGCAAGTACGCCAAAGCCAATGCGCCTCCTGCGTCTGCTTCCAACGCTAGCGACGATGAAGAAGAAGATGAGAGCGATGATGATGTATCTGCCCCCAGCGTAGACATTTCTAAGGAAATTCAGGAACTCAAGGCAAAGCTGGAGGAGGAAAGCAGCAAGCTCAACCGCATGTTTGCTTCAGGCACTCCCCAGGCGTTGATTGAGTGTCAAAAGGTGATTGTCGATACCGTCCAGCAGGCTCTGTACAAGGCTGCTCAGAGTCAGACTGAGGCAAAGCCTAAAGCGGAGAAGTCCAAGAAGGCCAGCAAACCCAGCAAGAGTAAGGCGGCCGGCAATGCGCCGAGTCGCAAGTCTACTGGTAATGTCCCACCTCCTAAGAAGTCGGGCAGCGTCAAGAAGCCAGCTCCTAAAAAGAGCCTGACTGCTGCCGACAAGGACCAGATTGCGAGCGCTATCAATGATCTCGAATATCCTCATCTTGACCGTGCGATCGACATTATCAAGCGCGACACCGGTCAGAATGTGAGTTGCCGAACCCCTCCCCCCCAGTCCATACCGTATGGATGGGAAGCAGCATACTAACCCAGACGAAAACAGGAGAACAATGACGGAGAGCTCGAATTAGACATTGATCAGCTTAGCAACGAAGCCCTGCTCAAGTTGTGGGAGCTGTGCAAGAAGGTGCTCCCAGGTTTCGGTAAAGACTCAACCGTCACAACAAAGGCGCCTGAAGTTAATAGGGCGGTTCCCGCAAAGCAGGCTCCTAAACAGGCATCGAAGCCCAAGAAGAACAAGCCCATGAGCGCTCAGGAGCAAGAGGCGCGCATCGCACAGCTGACAGCCATTCAACAGCTGTACAAACCGGGTCAAGAGCCTGGCGATGAGTTGGCCCAATCGTTGTCGCCGGGCCAGGACGAGTCGAGTGATGACTCGGACTCTGAAGAAGAGTAAACGGCAGTCTTCTAAGAAAAAGCGTGCTTCTTTTTTTTTTAATAAAAAATAGTGAGAGGGAGGGTTCAGGTTGGGGCGGGAAGAAAAATCATAGTTGTCTGATGGGGGGGAATCTCATCTCTCAACTGGCTTGGTTGGATCATGTGGTGCCAGCGCTCTTCCTTGCGGCAATATGCCTTTTTGAACATGGGAGCCTGCCCCGAGGAATGGAGGGACGGCTCGTGGATTGCCGATGCATAAGGAAGGGGCCAAAGGCGCTGGGGAGTTTGGTTGAAAATAGCAGCCTTGCGTGATTGTGATCTTTTTTTTAGTTTCAGTTTTTTTTTTTTGCTGGATGACATGCAGGGCGCTGCACCCTTGCATCATTTTGCTTGAGAGAAAGCCCAGAGAGGCGGTTGGATGGTTTGCAGTTGGTACCATCGCTCATATATGGTGTGTAGGAGAATTGTATAATACCAGAGTTCTGAAGCTGTCTCGACTATTGCGTGCGGTGTTGTGTGATATGGATATGAGCCGTAGAGGAACCCTAGCTGGTGAATGAATGCTGCTAGACCTGCAAGTTGACCTAAGAGTGTCTAGCCCACCAATATCAGAGCTAGTTGGAGGGATCACGAAGCGCGTAAAGAGGCTTTTGATGATCAAGCACCGTCGAGAAGCTTTGCATGTGGAACTGGAACTGGGATGATTGCCCACGGGCGGCCGCATTGGCAAGTCGTGGAAGAATGAATGGTTTCTCCTGGAAGACTGTTAGTTTTCAATTTGAACAGGATGTGGGTGTGGATCCTAGTGATATCATTCATGCATATCAAGGGAGAGTAGGGAGGGAGAGTAGCGAGCGAGGCTTTGTACAGGATAGAGCTCTTTCTTGTCAAGGTGAAGAAGACTGTTTGTAGAAAACATGACGTAGAGAAGAATGACTATGAGGGATGCGGAGGACAAGGGAAGTGGGTAGAGCAGAGAGATTAGATTGGGTGGTTTAAGGTGGTGGAGGAAATGGTCAATTGGCGTACACTAGGTAGTAAAAGGAGAGAAAGAGATGAAGTGGTTTGTGTGTGTGTGTGTGTGTGTGGGGAAGGGACATCGTGAGAATTGGCGTTGGTGGATGCAGGTATTTTTTTGGGATTGGTTTTTTTCTTCTTCTTCTTCTTCCTATTTCTGTTTATAGACGTTGATGGATGAATGGTTGATTCGCAGAAAGGTCGACTCTTAGACAAGGAGAAGAACAAAGACAGCGCATGGTCGAGGGGGGGCAGAAGTAGAGTTGGTGCTCATGTAGAGGGAGAGAGTGGCAATGGTGGGTTTTGTTTTATAGTGCGGTGACTTCGGAGATTGCCTCTTAAAAAAAAGTGTGTACAGCGGGATATGTGGTTGGAACGTAAGAGACTAAATGAGGGGGGAAATAATAACAGTAATAAGAATAGTAATAATTATATTCAGCTATGAAATCCAATCTCGTGAATATAAAAAAGGGAGAAACGTCAATGTCAAAAAAAAAAAAAAAAATCTTTTTTCCTTTGGGGCGAGAGGGAATGTAGTTGGTTCTATGAATGAATGTCACGTCCTTTGCCCTTTGTGTGTTGGGTTTCTTTCATGAGCGGAACAGCGAAAATGGAGGGTTTTGGCTTGGTTGGGGGATTGCATCGCGCGACGTCATATCTTATCTGTGGTTCAGTTCAGAGACTGCATGCTTGGGTTGGGTAGTATGTAAGCAAACCAGTAGGCTTTCCTGACCTGGTAGATCTATATATATATATATATAAGGTAGTATGTTAGGTACTAGGTACGTATATATGGATGTATGAATGTGCTTAGACAGGCATCATGACTGAGGGAGATGAAACTCCCATGAATAAATTATATGTGGAGAATTTGGCAGCTCTGGAATTACCTCGATGTATCATATCATGGTAGAGGCTACCTAGGTAGGTACCTAGGTACCTTACTTAATCGGACAATAAATATACCTGGTACCTTTACCTTATCCATCCTGCGATTTAATCAAAACAATACTCTCTGTTGGAGAGTCTAGTCTAAATCTGGAAGTATGTCACGATATCTTCTTGCTCCTTCCTCGAATGGCAGCAGCAACACTGGTCACGAGCGCGAGAGATCACCTGCCTGTCTGTGCCTGCGAGTCTACAAATCAGTTACTACATTTTTTCTTCTACCTTTCAACACTATCTTCTCTAGGCATTGCTCAGTCAACAAAGTCAAACATCTGACGATGTTGGCACCGGTAACCGCCTCCTCAGCCTCGCGCAGATCTCGACATAGTCCGGCTCCGACTCTGGCGTAATCACGCCGTGCCGGATCAGAAAGTCAATCATGACGGCACATACGTTGGGCTTGAACTCGCCTGCCAGCATGCGCTGCTTGACCTCGTTGCAGCTCATCAACACAAACTCTTCCACTTCACCGTCGTCTCCTAGTCGAGGCACCTCTGCTCCCTCACCCTCACCCTCACCATCACCATCACCATCACCATCACCATCACTCTCGCCGGATAGCTCGAGGTCGTACGTGCACAGAATCTCCGAGTGGAAGAGCTCTGTTCGAGGGTTGCGGTTCGAGAGGGTGATGACGCCTGTGGCCTTGACGCGAGAGCCTACCAGCGATGCGGGCAACGCAGCCTCCTCTGTTGACTCGGCTAGGATGCAGTCTAGCGGCGTGTCGCTCGCCTTGACTCCGCCTGCGACTGTGCTGTCGAGCATCCCAGGATACGTGTAGAGCGACTTGCTTCTCCGGGCCACCCATATCCGCAGCTCCCCGTCTGCTGTCCGCGTGTAGGCCGTCATGTGAGCGCCTCGGGTCGCAATGCCAAAGAGAGTCGCGGCGAAGCGCTCTATCTGGACGAATGCCCGGGCGCCCACGACGAGGAAATGCTCGCTGTGCAGCCCGTTGAGCGTGGGGAATATGTGGCCAGATATAGCCGCGTCCACGGCCTGCTGAAACGAAGCATTGGCATCCGCAGCAGTGAGCACAACCTGCCGCTTCTCGTGGTCAATCTTAAAGATTGGCGGCCATGGCATGCGGGCTACCGTGTTGGGGTGGACGTAGCCATGTGTCCGGGGGTCTGGGGCCAGCAGCAGACGATAGTATGGTGAGCAATTTTGCTCAAAGTCCAGAGGTACGCTGGTAAGGCAATAATCATCAGCATGGCCTCTTCTTGCATATCGCCTTATCGTTTTGGGCGGGTATCCCTCACTTATCAACGAGTGTAATGAGATTTAGGAACCCAGATGAGGGGCCCGCTATCGGAGTGGACATGACGGTGATGCCTATTTTCCAACTACAACGGCTATGCAATGAGAGAATATGGAGGCCGGATTTCCTTGTCAATGCCTTCGCATCCTATTTCAATTGCGCAAAGGGGACAGGGTGGTGGTCGATCTGATGTTTTGACTTTATCCTCCAACTCGTGGTTTCATCCTTGTTTTCTAGAGCACGGGGTAAATCCTCTAATTTTCCGGTTATTTATCGAGCCATTGCTATTAAACGCCCCCAGCCACCCACTTGCAGTGAACAGTTATCTTTGCATTTCAATCGTACAAGTCCTAAACTCGAATTTGACCAACAGTGGATTCGACTTGAGTCACTTGGGTGGTGATTTAAACAACCAAATCTTCATCTCAATCCTTTACCGGGTAGTTGATCCGCATCAAGGCAGCGGAACATCCGACCAGCCTATAAGGAGTGAGATTTCCACTGGCCTCAAGTTTGACAGCCTCGTGGCTTGCCAGAATAACGGACGCATATGGTCACTGCTTTGGTTCATGCATATATGCGAGGAAATCCTCCGTAAATAGGTGTGGTCTTAGTTAGCTACCTACCTAGACATGGCACTAGTGGTTTTCGCTTTTCCCCGACAATCTGGAACAGCTTATCGTCTCGAACGGCAGCTGCGGTAGGAGCGGACAGAGAAAAATCACCTCATGAATATGTAGCCTAGATTTCCAACTTTTCTTATTCCTTCAAGATAAACTCCCCTTGCTAAAGCATCACAATGGACAAGTTGAATGCTATTCTAGAGCAAAACGTTGCGCAGGGCAACAACTTCAAAGACAAAGTCCTTGGAGCAGCCTTTGTGGTGACGAATGGAGACGGTGAGCCCCTCACTTTGGCCCATCCTCACCACGGGCGTGCGCAGTTCACATCCGAATCTTTCTAACATTGACAAGGCGTGATTTATACCGGCTCATCTGGCCGCATTGGTCTCAATGTGGACTCTCCAAAGTTTGATGGCGATTCTTTAAGTTGGGTCGCATCTCTTACCAAGCTTCCATCTACCCTTTGCCTGCTGCAGCTGGTGGAGCAGGGCAAGATTAAGCTGGATGATGATCTCCGAGAGCTGGTTCCCGAACTTGGCGAGATGCAGATCTTGCGAGGCTTCACGCTAGATGACCAGCCTATCCTTGAGGACAATGATAAACCAATCACGTTACAGTATGACCCTCGGGAAATAACCCTCTCTGCCAATGCTTATCTTATACTTATGCTTATTATTTTATTCTCTAACTAACCATCCATCCGCCGCCCATGTAGGCAGCTACTCACCCACACTGTCGGCCTTGGCTACGACATCGCCGACCCAGACCTCCTGAAGTGGTCTCAGTCCATTGGCCGGACAGGGCTGATGAACGGCTGGACCAAAGCGGGATACACCACGCCGCTCAAGTTTCCTCCCGGCGAGGGGTGGTGCTATGGCTCTGCGTTGGACTGGGCTGGCTTTGCCCTTGAGAAACTGACGGGCCAGACTATGGGCGAGTACATGAAACGGCAGGTCCTACAACCTCTAGGCATGAACGACAGTGGGTTCCACCCCGAACAGACGCCTCGACTATCCAGTCGTCGTATCGAAGGCATCATCCGAGACGACAAGACAGGTCATCTCCACAACTTTGACCCCGTGCCTCCCAACCCCGAAGTCGAGAGCGGTGGCGCCGGCCTCTTCACCACTGCAAACGACTATGCTCGCGTCCTCCGCGCTATGCTGCAGACCGAGCCGGGCGTAGTGTCAGCCGAGACGGCAAAGCAGATGTTTACGCCGCAGCTGGACGAGGTGCAGCGCCAGGCGCTCGAGGCGGTGTGTTTCGACCCGGCGATCAAGTCGTGCTTTGGGCCGGAGTTCCCAGAGGGGTTGAAGCTCAATCATGGGTTTGGGGGCGTGATGACCATGGAGGACGTTCCGGGCCAGAGGGGAAGGGGGAGTTTGACGTGGAGTGGAGCACCGAATCCGCGATGGGTGAGTTTGCTCCTTCGGTCTTTAAAAGAAAAGAACGGAAAGGAATATTGAATGTGGCTAAACTAACTCTTGTTATAGTGGATTGATCGCGAGGCAGGCATCGCAGGTATATTCATGGTGAATCTCTTCCCGCATGGCGATGCAGTAGCCAGCAGGATGTTTGTGGAGCTGGAGCGGGCTGTCTATGAACATCTTGTAGGGGGAAACTAACAATGATGAGTGACCTATCGAAAAATGGGTTTGGGGGAATCCATATATATCTATATATATATATCTATCTATATGTTCTCTCTCTCTCGTCATGTATGGTCATGGTTCGTTTATTGCTCGTCAAATACCAGGCAAAAGCATATGTGTTGGTTCTTGAATCCCAATCCCAATCTTCTTTTTTATATACGCCCATCCTCCATAATGATATGTGTACTCACCATCTTTTATATCTACCCAATCTACTCTTCCATATCATAATCACCATCATCATCATACAGCAAAGCCTCGTCCTCCCCCATCGCCGCCAACACACTCTCCAACACGTCCCTACACCGCTCTCGATACTGCAGCGCTAGCGCCTGGTTCCTCGACAGGAGCGGCTCATCGTCGCCTATGACTTCTATGTCTGTCTCGTCGAGCCGCTCCAGCTCCTGCAGCAGCTTGTGCTGTATGATGGCGACGGTTTGGACTAAAAGGTCTTTGCAGAGGCCGTCGACTGCGCCGGAGAAGAATTTCTCTTGGCGGGCTTTTTCTTGCTGCTCTTGCTGTTTGTGCTGATTGGTGGATGATGATGATGATGATGATGATGATGGGCCATCTAGGGGAATGAGGTCGGAGATGTTTTGGGAGGAGTGTTGGATCAGAGTAAGGAAGATGTCCCATACCATGTCGTGGGGGACGTGTTGAAACGAGTTGAGTAAGCGTGGGAGAGGGGGCGACGGGTCAATGAAGAGGGTTTGTTTGGAGAGTGCGAGGAGTGAGGATGGGTGGGATGTGGGACGAAGGGAGATGAGGTATTCGTCTGCTGTTGCTGCTGCTGCTGCTGCTGCTGCTGCTGCTGCTGGGTTCCCGTTCTTGGAATCCGGGGTGTTGGCGCTGGCGCTGGGGTTTGTGTGCTTCCGGACGTGGGCGTAGTCGTTGTGTAGAGCCGCCGTAGGGGGGATTATGAAGTTATAACCCAGGAGAAGTTCGGCGTTAGTCTTGGGGCTGTAGTTGTTGAAGATTTGCTGGCCGGGGGCGTGTTCCCGCCCGATTTGCAGCTCGCAGCACGTTCCTGTTGCTGCAGTAGCAGTAGGAGTAGCAGTAGCGCCTCCATCGTTGGGCGTAGGAGTGAGGAGCCACTTCACCGGAACAGTCATATCGTGGTTCCCGATATCAAATAGGGGGAGCAGCACTGAAAACGACTCAGGGGAAACCCCCTCGGGTAGCAGTGCGAGCTGTTCGGGCGACAACACCAGCGAGGGCCGAAACGAGCGGCTAGAGAAGATGCAGTAGGCCCATTCGTAGAGCCGCTTGGTCAGACGGGAGGTGAAGGAAGGGTCTCCCTCGGGGGGGTACGACTCCATCAGGGCTTTGGCAGCGGCAAACTCGGCGTTCACGTCTGCGACGATCTTCTCGAGGCCGGTCTCGAGGTTTGTGCCTTCAAGGAGCTCCGATTCCTCGGGGGGCCAAAAGGGCGGGAGGGCCCACTCGACATCGTCGTCGTCTTCGTGATAGCCTAGGCTGTGGCCTCCGTCGTCGGGATGCGGCTGCGGCAGAAGGTGGATATACGGCCACCAGAAGGACTCCTCCCGCTTGAGATACTCCCGCACGAGGAACAGTCTCCCGACGACGTGCGGCGGCGTGTCCCTTAAGAAGGCGGGGTGGAATGCCGCAGGGGCGGGATGCACGGCGTTGAGGTATGAGAGCGTCAGGGCGGTGGGCAGGCGGACGATGGGCTCGTAGGGCTGGATGGGGGATGGGGAGGAGGGCTTGACGCGGAGGGAGAGGCCGGTGGTGGAGTCGTAGGCGATTTCGGCGGAGGGGTGGAGGGTGGCGTGGTGGATGGAGGACCAGGCGAGGAGGGAGGCGATGCGGTCGTTTCGGGAGGTCATGTTGATGGTGGTGATGGTGTTGAGGTGGTGAAGATGGTGGTGATGGTGTTGAGATGGTGAAGATGGTGGTTATGGTGTTGAGATGTCGGTTTGCAGTCTTTTCTCTCTCTCTTTTGGTTATCAGAGTGCAAACCCATCAACCCTTACAAAACAGTCCCCAAAATCAAATCATTCGCATCCAGGGATAAAGAGGAACGGCCATCCTCAAGTCAGTTTTAGTTTTGATTTTGATGTTATCCAAGCAGAGACACAGAGAGAGACACAGAGACAGGTCAAGATGATATATCGCAGCAGCTACTCTACGCCCGCAGTGAGTGAGCCTTGTGGTTGGAGGGGTCGGAAGAATCGAAAAAGCCGCGCCGCCCCGCACTATTATTGACTGACGTATTCAACTGTTCATTCACACTCATTCGTGCAATAGATTGATTGACAGCAGCTTATAACCACTACGAGTTGAGTGGTGATGATGCTTCATTATTATCTTCATCTCCATCTTGATATGATTTACATAATTATCGGTGAAATGAAAGACTTGAGTGATTTCTTTTGAAATGCGTCACGTAGAGCAGTAATTGTAACATCTACCCGACTCCAAAACAACAAACAATAACAATGCCCGCCCTCCTTCTTCATCTCACCAACGACTCATCAACATCCTCATCATCTCATCTCAACAACAGCAACACCCTCAGTGAAACTCCGCCTCCACCCTCCCATACCTCACCCCATCCACCTTCAGCTCAAACCCCAATCCCGCACTATCCACAATCATCTCCAGCGTAAAATCCAAATTATCAAACTCCACGCCCCTCGTCGTCGTCAGCCTCGTAAACAAGCTCCTCGGCACCGCATTCAGATCCGTCGTCAGCGTGCACACGTTCATCAGCTCCCGCGCATACGCCGCGGGAGGCTCGTCCGCGTCGCATGCAATCAGGTCGTCCGTCACGATGAGGGACTGCCCGGGGCGGAAGTTGCGCGTGTAGTGGAACGCGATGGGGGAGAGGGGGGAGAGTGCTTCGCCCTGGTGTATACGTTAGCGTATATTCTCCTCTTCATCTTCATCTTCATCTTCAGACCTTCAAGAGAAGAGACATGGCCAACTAAACTCACCTTTGCAATATGCCACTGCATCCGATCCGACACCATCCACCGCTCCCACAGCGGCGACCAATACCGCTCACTAACCGAGTGCTTCTCCTCGTCATACACCGTCGCATACGACGTCCCGTAATGCATCCTCGACTTCCGCGAAATCACCATATTCCCCTCCAGCCCTCGGAGCACCGCGCCTCGCACCACCGCCGTCCACGCATACACCGGCTGCATCACCTCAATCGACGCCGGCGTGTCCTGCTGCGCCGTCGCCGCCTGGCCCGCCGTCGCGTGCGTAGGCCGCTCGCTGTACGGAGGCGGCGCCGCGCTGGAGAAGTGGTTCTTCAGCCGCCGGTAGAGGTAGTCGCTCTGCCCGAAGCCGCCGACGAGCACGATGCCCGACACGATGCCGCCCTTGGCGCGCAGTCCGTCCACTTGGCCCTCTACTAGGTCGCAGACCTCCTTGACGACGGGCTCGAAGATGTCCTTGATTTGCTCTTGGCTCATGACTAGGAACCCAGAGTCGAGCCCTGCTTCCTCATCGTCCGGTAACCCAGGGAACCTATTCTCCGTTAGCACATCCATCCATCCATATATCCATATATCTCATTACGGGATTATGAGATTATGAGTGACACTCACGGCACATTAATCTCCTGATGCTCCTCCTCATTAAAGTTGCGCTTCACAAACTCCTCAAAATACCGCAGCCCCATCTGCCACGTCTTGCCCTTCTTCGACTTCATCTCGTCAAAGCGGGCCTGGCCGAGCCTGTTCCGCACATGCTCCTCGAATCTATAGTTGAGAAAGGCACTCCCGCAGAGACCGCCCGTCCCTACAGCTGATTCCTCGACGCGCAGTGGTTTCAGCGACATGATTTTATATGCAATCAGGCTTTTCCAATGCTCGTCAGTTTTTATGGTCTTATATAGAAAAAGGGGGGGGGGGGGGAAGATGGCAACTCACTCGACTGTCCCACCACCAGCATCACACACTATGAAATTATCCCCAATGTTCAGATGATTCGGCTGTATCGCCTTGAGGGTATACACAGCTGCCGCCTCCGGCTCACTAATCATCTGGATATCTGAACGGCTGCCCATCCCGGCCCTCTCCGCCGCCTGCAGCGTCGTGTTCTTCGCGGCATCGCTCCACACCGCCGGACACGTCAGCACAAACTCGACCTTTGTCGACGCCATAAACGACTCGCCGTACCGCCGCGTCAGCGTGTCCATTGTGTGTCTGTATATCTGCGTCAGGTAGTCGCTCACTGCGTCCACGACATTCTTGTTGAACCGCTTCAGCTGGGCCGCCGTCTCGAGCGGGCTGACGTAGAAGGGCAGCTTCTGCGAGCGGTCGAGGAACAGCTTGATGCAGCGGAGGCGAGACTCGTCGGGTTTGAATTGGAAGCCCCATTTGGTAGTGGGTTGTTGCTGTTGCTGCTGCTGCTGTTGCTGGGAGCCTGCCTCGGAGGTGGTGGAAGGGGGGAAGTCGTAGGCTATCTCGGTAGGGACCTTGTCTGAGGTGATGCCGTTGCCTCCAGGCCAGGTCTTGATGATTTCAATATCGTCGGGCGTAGAAGTGTAGACGGCGGCAACACTGTGAGGTGAGGGGGTCAGCATAGGTTTTCGTTTTCGTTTGTGACATTGCCAATCCTTTCTTGTCATCTCTTCTTATCCAGAGATAGCAAAAGGAAAAGAAGCAAAAGCAGACGCAAACAAAACAAAACAAAACAACTCACCCCGAAAACGTCGTCCCAAAATCCACTCCCACAATCAACCGGTCCCCCACCGGCGGCTGCTCCCGCACCGGTTCCCTCACCGGGCCGTTGATCGCCTCCGTCGAGCTCGGCGGCGTATAGCTCGTAAAGTAGTTGCGGCTGTCCTGGTTCCGGCGGCTGGCGCTCGTGCGGACCGGCAGGCTGAGGTTGACGGGGGCGCTGTTGCCTGGCTGCATGGTGGTCTATACCTTCTTCTCGTTTCTTATCGTGGTGGTGGTGGTGGTGATGCTGATGCTGATGCTGATGCTGATGCTGATGCTGATTCTGATTCTGATGCTGATGCTGATTCTGATGATCCGTCTCAAATCGCACAGAGCTGCTCCGTACCCCTTTTGCTATTAAATCCCTCCTCTTGTTTGCTGCTTCTTCCCCTTATCTCAACCCAGTAGTACTCTGTTCACCTTCAATCCCAATCACAATCCCTATCTCACTCACTAACAATCTCACTCACAATCTCACTCACTCACCACCCGTCTTCTCCTCTCAAAAATCCCAATCGCGATCCCAGAACCACAACGTAGTCCCCCTTCTCTCTCTCTCTCTCTCTTTCGATCCCCCCCAAACAGCGTATATACGTCCAATATACAATTTGTAGCTCCCTTAGAATTCCGACCCTCTATCTCTCACAAACCAAAAAAGACGTTGGCGTCTTGCCGTCGTTGTCGTCGTCGCTGATATCGATTCGTTATTCGCCGTTAGTCAGTAGTAGCAGTAGTAGCCTTGTTCAGCCCCTCCTCTTCCTCTCCTCCTTTCTGCTCCTGCTGTCCAGAACAAGCTCTTTTTTTTTTCTTTTGCCACGCGAAATGATCAACACCAATCAAATCTCCCCCATTCAATTTGGTTGCCCAATGCACGCGAAAATGCCCACAATCAAGTACCAGCCGCAGCGACTTCCCCACGATTTCTTTCCGTTTATTTTATTTTATTTCGTATCCTTCACTGGATTCTCTCTTCTTTATTTTGCAAAGTGTTTTTATTAAAAAAAAAAAACACCCTTTTTATTCCGTATCCTCACTTCGCCACACCCGCAAGATTGCCGCCGTTATTGTTGTTATCGTCGTCGTCACTGCCACAGAAACCCATAAAGTTTCGCTGGTACAAATCCGTTCTCGCAAAACGAGGAACAGCTTTAAAAAAAAAAAAGGAAGAAGAGGCTTTCCCCGCCGTTTGAGCTGCCGTGCTTTTTCTTCTTCCTAAACGCTTAATAAAGCTCAGCCCAGCCTCGCATGGGGAACCAAAGGGGGTGGAGATTGTGTTCGTAGTGACTGACTGACTGGCCTTTGCCGGGGTTGTGCTGCTCAATTCATAATCCCCGCCCTGGAGATCAACGAGGAGAGTTGAGAATCGCAAACCACAATCCCTCAAACGGCAAATGTTGAGATATAAAGCAGAGCCAGCAACATAGAACCAACATTAGAGTGACCTGTGTCTGTGTCTGTGTCTGTGTCTGTGTCTGTGTCTGTGTCTGTGTCTGTGTCTGCCTTGGCCTATTCTGCTGCCTGGTTCCCTCCTTATTCCTACTAGCAAGAATAGCTTGGATCCTGTCTGCTAACAGCTTAGTGTTGCCACGTGACCCAAGTTCAGCTCAGCCCAAAGCCTCACAAAGAAGCGCCGATCCTCTGATTCTCGTATTCCCGTCATCACAGAACATATTATTCAAAAGAAAAATGAACGAGTGGGTGCCATGATTATTCAGTATTAATAAATATACTACAGATATCCTAGATTCCTTCTTTCTTTCTTAGTTTGCAATACCTTCTTGCGAGGCCCCAGCCGTCGATCCTAAGAATTGCCCAAGAGAGAAAATATCCATCCAAAAAAATTGATAAGCAATCATGTACTCGGAAGAATCAAAACTGGCCAACAGATGGTATGAAAAGAGCGCCAGAATAGTCCAAGAAATGCTCCATTGCTTTTTTTACAAGATGTAAGGGGAGGGGGTTTCCTCTGTCCAGTCCCCATCAAAAGCACCAAGCCCATGAAGGGAGTTCCCTTCGACTCTGGGCTGCTCATAGAAACAAAACAAAAACGACACGAAATTGCCCAACCACAGCAAATAGAAATAAGGAAAACGCCGCCGACTCCATCCCCGATCTTGTTCTTCTCCTTCATCTACATGTTTCTGATCTCTTCTTTCTGGTATAACAAATAAATATATTCTAACAAAGGAAAAAGAAATAGCTGTGTTGTGCTGTGCTATGCTGTGGTGAGGTATTGTATCTTGCTTCAAGCATGTGATGATCCAAAAGGGGAGAGCCTTGCTCGCCTTTCTTCAGTCTATATGGGGTATTGGTGCTGTGGGCGCGACGCTTTCGAGTCCAAAGAACAGAATCCAAAATAAATAAATAAAGGTATAAGTGATCAAAGGAGCGGTTCGAGCCGCGTCGGGTATTGGTCGAAACTGCCGAGAGACGCTTGAGAAGTGTCGAAAAAAAGAAAAAGGTAACTAAAGATTGTAAAAGCCCAATCGAGATGCCAAAAACGACACAAAAATAGATGAGCCGACCCGCCAACGTAGATTCAAATGAGTGAGAGGGAAATGTGCTGCTCAAATCCAACACCAAGAACACCATGTCCATGCGAAATGATACAACGAAAAAAACTTTTTGGCCCCAACTGAATGTACTCGTTTCCAAAATGCGGAAAAATAAAAGATGACAAAAGATGACAACCGCACCCCACCGCATCAAGGGTATCTAGTTGAAGCTGCTCAGACTCTGTTGCCAGCGGCCCAGATGCTCGCTGATGCGGATGCACCCCAGTCGCCGCCGCCCTCGTATGGGGGAGTTGGCCACTTGTACTGACTGGCTGTCTTCTTGCTAAGGTCGAGAGGCTTCGGCGTGAGAGCCTCGTTGCCATCTCCATAAAGTAGCTGATTACTGTTCGCTGATGGCGAAGGGCTAGGGTAGGGGTGGGGGCTGGTTAGCCCAATGTTGCTTGCTGATTGCCGCAAGGGCTTTGAATTGCTGGCTTCCAAGCGCTTCATTGCCCGCTGAGTAGAGGTAAGAACCTCATCAAGGAGTTCGTCTTCTTCGGCGGGGGCTTCATATTGCTGCACACCTTGCGCGGCCTGAGCGCGCCGCGTGCGGCTAGAAATAGGACCGTTGCGTACAGCGCCAATCAGATTGTCCACTGATCGGGGCTGTTGATGAGGCAGGGAATGATGCCGCTTGAGTTTGCTGCTGGAAGCAAACTGGTGCACCGGGGGAACGGGCGCTCGAGGCTCTGCATTCTGTACATCACGGATGGCCTTGTCCAGAGACTCATATACCTCGGCCTTGGGGACAGGGCTCATCTGCTGGTCGACGATCATGGAAGACCGGTTGCTGTTCCACGGACTGCATCCGACCTGGGCTTCCACATCATCATAGGCAGGCGATACCGGTGTCTGGTGTCGGCCCGAGAAACGTCTCGCCCGCTTACGCAGGTGAGAAAAGAAGCTCTCCCTGTGGCCGCTTGGTGGCGAGGCAAGACCGCCTTGACCATTCAAGGCCCGCTCGGCTTGTGCTCGGTGCATTTCAGTATAGTTATTGGCAGAGGCAACGGAGAGCTGTCTGCCAATTCTCTTGGCCTGTCCATCTGCATTGGCATTGTTGGCGCGAGCAGTCACAGCGTCAGATAAGGGTGAGATGGGTCGGATGGAGGGAAGGATTGGCATCGGCGCCGCGTTTGATAGACCGTTTGTCCAGGTGCTTCGCTTGGGCTTGGCAGCCGGCTTGACGTTGGTATCCACGGTACTGGAAGTCTGAACTGGTGAGGGCTGAGTTGGGGCAACAACAGTCTCGGGAATGTCGTTGCGTCCGATAAGAGACTTACGGAACCAAGACGGCTTGGAGACCGAGATTGCAGGAGCCACGCCTTCCTTCGAATGTCGGCTCAGATCTGACTGCTTGCGTCCAAGAATCTTGGAAGCAGATGACCTGGGTCGCATCGGGTCAACAGCATCAGCAAAGTATTCGTGCATAAGAGACTGTGTTGAAGTGGGACGGCTCTTAGGATCCCACATCAAACACCAGGTGACGAAGTTGCTTAGTGCGGGCGGCCACTGAGGGGCCTGGAGGATCGTCTCCATAGCGTGCGGTGCCATCTTGGGGAAAGAAAAGCCCAGCTTGGAGGCCAGCCTTGTGCCTTCACGCCATTCTCCGCCGCCCACTCGGCCACCAGACTTGTTGTACCAGTTGCCGGGGCTGCCCATGATCTCGCAGACTCGCCACACCTGATCAACTTCATTTCCACCAGGGAAAAGAGGCTTCAGAGTAGCAATCTCGACCGCCATGGCACCCACAGCCCAAATGTCGACCGGGGCAGAGTACTCTCCCGCACGCAAAAGAACCTCGGGAGCTCGGTACCACCTCGTAGAAACGTACGTCGTGTAAGGCAGCTTGGAATGGGTCTCTCGGGCGAGGCCAAAGTCGGCGAGTTTAACACTGTACGTAGGAGGCGTCGACGGCGGCGTAACCAGTGCGGAATATCGTCGGAACGAGTTGGAAGTCTCTTGGTGTGCTGATGTCGAGACCAGAATGTTTTCGGGCTTGATGTCTCGGTGGAAGAAGTTGTGTGAGTGGATGTGCTCGAGACCTTGCATGATTTGGAACAGGATGCTCTTGACGCTGGAGTTATCGAGGTACTTGTGGTCTCTAGCCTTCATCAGCTGGTAGAGGTTGCCCTCCATGTACTCCATGGCAATGTGTAGCTTCTTGGTGAATGGGTCGAGAAAAATATCCAGAGCTGGAACGAGATGGGGGTGGGCCGGAAGCGTCCGGAGGAAGACGACCTCACGAAGCTCCAGGCATGGTGTTAGTGATTCAAATGTCTTCTTCATGGACTTGATGGCAACCTGATGAGGCTGATTAGCGAGGGTTCAGAAAAGTAAACGATAGAGTATGTATATATGTATATAACATAACACTTACAAGAGTCCCACGACGAGCAACGTTAGCACCAGCAGTGCGAACGCGAGCTAGGACGACACTACCGAAGCTTCCGTCGCCAATCTCCTTCAAGACTTCAAAACGGTCCTCCAGCGCGATGTTGCCCTGAGGCTGGCCACGGGCGACCATTTCGTTGGCGGCCGTCATACTTGTTGATGAGGGTTCTGATTAGGACGGACGCAAATGGGGTGGTGTTAGAAGGCAACTCTATGGGGATATGATAGAGCAGCTTCGATGGTCCTGAACCGTCAGTCAGGAATGGGCAAATCCAGTCAAGGCATTGACGGAAGAATGTACCTAATCGATGGGAGCGAATGAGCTCTGTCGCAGAGCTGCCGACCGTTTATCGTGGCATTCAGATGAGTAGGACGGGATTGGAAATGCGCGTCGGGCCTTGGGGAGGTGATGGAACCGAATGTGTCGGGCTGTCAGAACTGTCGGAGTGGAAAACCGAGTCGAGATGGTCTATGGAGACACAGTCGGAAACAGGCCACGGCGTCGCTAGATGGAAGAGAGGAGAGGTTAGGTTGTTCAGACAAGACCTGCAGGCGACGGGATCGATGAGTTCAGTTCGCAAGATGTAGGAGGATGGAGGAGTAATGGCCAAAAGGAGGTCAGTGTAAAGAGTGACTGAAGTGAGGGTGATTTGAAAGTGGATAGCGTTGATATTATGGAAAAGGAGAGCTCTCGGGGTCAAATTGGTTCGAAATTGCCAGGGGGGTGCGGACGGGCGGGCGGGCGGCGGCGGTTGCTTTGGTTGGCAGTCAGTCTGCCAGTAATAGGTATTACTGTGTAATTAGGTGATGGTGGTGGTACTTGCTAGGCAAGGTATGGATGGGGGAGCCCTGGGGGGGAGTCTTGGGGGGGCACTGTGCAGTGCAGCGCTGTGCAGAGCTGTCTTATGCTATGCAGTGTTGTGCCTGTGCTGTGCTGAGCGGGTGCGACGACCTTGTCACCCAGCTGATCGATCCCTACCTTGGTACCTATCCGGCTCTCCTAGGGACCTGGACCACCTAAGATTAAATCGACCGTTTATATTGTGACCTGTTCAGGGCCGCCGGCACCAGGCCAATATGAGCGAAGTGCGGTAGGATCGGCAAACTTGGGGAGGGCGCGGATTGGCTCTTCTCCTTGTGATGTTTCTTTTTTTGTATTCAATTTATTTATTTTTCCTTTCCCGCTCTCTAGCAGCGAAGAAAAAATAAAAATAAAAATAAAAATTAGTCGATGGCAGCAATACTAGCGATATAACTGTAAATAAGAATTTGTGCGTAGCAAAACAGGGGAGAACTAACGAGTCATCAACCAGAGCGAGAAGAGCAAAAATAAAATGCAGGGCAGGCGGACAGAGCGACGAGGGATGGAGGGTCCTTTCGTGGGGAATGCTTTGGGGAGGCAGTATGTACACAGGTGGTCCCGCCTGTCTCCCCTAGCCAGACCACTCACTCACTGTTGGGTGTGGTGTCTCGTCTGTCTCTCTGTGTGTCTCTCTCTGTCTCTCTCTGGCGCGGGTACTCGTCATGTACACTTGAATGCTACCTCCCCTGCCCTGCCCGCCAGGTACTTCCTCTCCACTCTGCTGTATTCGTTCCAAAGAATCAGACATGGGGGCATGGACATGGACATGGACAGAACTGACTGGATTGGGTTGGACTAGACTGAACTGGGGTTGGTTTATTCGACACCGCTGTCAGAAACGAGGTGGTGGTGCTGCAGAGGCGCGGCGGCGGGTGATGTCGCAGACAGACAGACAGAACAAGCCAAAAGAATGGGGGACGAGAGAGAGAGAAAAACAGCATCCATTCAGTGGGCGAAAGGACAAAAATGGTTGCCAACCAACAAACAGGGGGGGCGAGTCGCTGCGGCCCGTGCTTGACACCAAGACGGCAAGAAGAGAGAAAAGCAACCTACCAAAGGCACTCGATATGTAGAGTATGGATTCGCTGAAGAAGCAACAACAACAACAACAACAACAACAACAACAACAGTAATAAGAGACACGCAGCAGCATCGCTACTTTGAGTCACCTCCGGTTGGTTATGGTTGCAGCTGTGGTTGCCGTGGTTCTTGCTGGAGGTGTGTGATGGCATCCCAGCATCCCAGTAGCATCGATAGGAGGCTCTTCCATGCTTTGTCAACTCAATTCAGAGCCACCACCACCAGGCCTAAGTCCGGTGAGCAAAGCCCCAGATTGCCAATAGTCATGTCCAGAACAGGGCACCACAGGGGGTGGTCGCACCGCCCGTTCGCATGAATGCCCGCTGAGCATGAAGATGGCTCATCGTTGTGGAGGGGGAGGGGGCCAGGCGAGGGGCGAGGGGAGAGGGGAAGACCCCTACGAACCAGATACAGCACTGGAGTGACACAGTGAGGCCCTAGCGAAGCCCTCCAGTCAGTGTCAAGTCGCCCACCTAGGCGGCGCGCCACTAAAACTAACCCGCCAGCGCCTCTCGCCAGCACCAAAAGTATCCTCTACCCCTTAGTGCCAACCTTGCTCCCATCTGCTACCTCGCACATGCAAGGCTTCACCGCGTTGCGCGTGTCTATCCTGCAGTAGCGCAAAGTAGCTGACTCGTACTAGCCACAGGTGTCAAGTCAGGCACCAACGCTGGGCGCCAGACGCTAATCCAGAAAAGGAGAATGTCACTTTTCTCTCTCTCTCTCCAATGGTCGAATAGTCAGAGGTGGGTCCTCCCCCCTTTTCACGTTGGAACTGTCGCAAAAAGACAGAAAGAATAGAGAAAATAAAAAGCGCCTTTTCCTTTTTGTCATGTTCAAATTGGGCAATTTACGTCGTGAACAAGGGTCGGTGGCGGGAACGAGAAAGTCGGCTAGCAGCCAGAAAAGAAAATTGGAGAATGGGAAAAATGCTAAAATGGGATTCTTCTCGTCACTTTTTTTTTTTTTACTTCTTTCGTCGGTACGAGGTGGCTGGTATTACAATCTGGGCAGGTTAGGTTGGGCGATGATTGGGGCTGGAGGAACGGAGTGCACATGCTCTGTATCAAACATCCACATACAGTACCAGTACTTCCAGAGTGCAATAACCGCTCCTCGCCCGCCGTCGTCTTCTTGAACAATCGGTGATTGTAGAGAAACCACAGCCTGATGACAGATGGACTTTTCTTAATTGTCGGTGACAGGTTGCTAGAGAATGTACATATGTCATGTACAGACACATCATCGGCGGCTTGCACATCCGCTGTTGTCGCTTCACAAGGCCAAACTCAATCTGTAGTCCGAATCCATTATCCATGCTAGACAGCATGTATTGTGGAGGGACATGAAAACTTTTTTTTCCCTCGTCACCGTTTTTCACCGTAAGATCTTGATCCCAAAAGTCGGTCGGTGATCCTCACGATTTGCTCCAACTGTCCGGTACCCTGTGGACTGGGCAAGGGGAATCATGCGTACCAGCGGAGCGTTAGAGGCATGCAGATGCAGCAGATACCGACTTCTCTGGTTGCGGGCCTGAACAGGGCTGCTGTCTTGGTGCCAGCACAGCGCCGTTGAACGCACTTGCGGCCCCGGGGCACGGCGTGCTGAGCATCCTATTCGACTATGCCAGGTCCTTCAAAGAGTCCTCTCGCTGGGGAAACTGGGCTTGCTGGGCTCCACGACTGATGAACGCGTTCAGTGCTTTTTAGACAGCTATGGGTTCTCTCGTGGCTGGTCTGCGTGATATGTCATGACATCCGCCTCTCCGTCCAGGTCCCTATTTTTTTGGGGGTTTTTTTTTTGGAGTCAGTTCGATATTATACGGATATGCGAACACGGAAAGCCAAGCCCTGTTTCAAAGCATCTCTGTGACGCAGATTGGCCACTAGTCCACCAAGAGAAGTAAACCTCCACGTTTCTATACCACATTCATCCTAGTGGAAGAGTGACGAGCGTGAGTCTCAGTGGAATTCAATTCTCATCACTCTTCCCAAAGGATCCACCCTGTCTCCCGTGGCAGTCTGGCTGCCGACCTTAACATTCAGCGTTAATAAATTGCCGGCTTGACTTGGCGTTGGCATGTAGATTTGATGGTCGTGATGTTCCCTCCTCAAAAATCGCCACGGAGCCTAAGATCCTTCACGGTCAGAAATGTCTTGGACCAACATCTCGTAGCCTGAGCGACCTTCGTCAGCGGCATTTTTGGCGAAGGATTCGCAAAAGGCAGCCTAACGTAAGCGAGCCCCGAGTATTCCTACCATCATCATCGTCAACCACAGGTGCATAGACCACACTTGGGTACAACCGATGCTGCAACGCCAAAGGTCAGTCAGTACTGGTATAACAGTAGGTACTTTCGCAGGCTTCAATTCAGTGACAGGAGAAACTCTGGTCATGCTGGGAAGGCCCCTGCTCCATCATCCCACTTACCAGCCAAGTCAGGCAGGGATGTGCAGGTACCAGCCCTCGCGAGCCCAGCACACCGGATCATGGCGGCTCGCTGCCGCGGTGGAGGTCACGGTACTTAGGTACTTGCCACAATGCGTGGCTGACGCGTGCCTCGCGCGCCGCGGGCTCCAACCGCAAAATGGAATGGCTGCTGATGAATCGCACTGTTAGAGCTGTTCCACCCTTTCTCATTAACGACTCCAGATCGTATCTGCTGCCACGGGCCAAATCCGCCAAAACTACGCAATCCTGACCATAAGCCTGTTAGTGGCCGTAGTACTCTGTACATGTGTTGGTCCCATCCTCGAAAACCCGTTGCAATGTGAGCTCGCTCGAAACGTCCTATCGCTGAAGTCCGGAGGAAGCCCTTTCCTGACACACTTACGCAATGGCGTCCTGAGTAATACTGGAATCCTGATGGAGATGTACTAGTAGGGCAAATTTTCTTCTTTTCTGGAGCCATCAAAGTCTCCTACTGACCATCAGCATTTCAACCTGGCGGCTCGAAGCATCATCCGTACTCGTATGCAGGGCCTCCGTACAGTTGCTGTCCATCAAACACCGCAACATGACTTCCTTTTGAAGCCTTGAATGATCCGATAGCCTACTGCGGCATCATGCATGCTGCCTTGGGGTATGCGGGAAATAGGTCCTGCATTCGTTCATATGTACATTCAACGCTGGCGCAGGGACACACTTTAGTTCAAGGCCCCCTCGCATTCAAAAAGACCTGTGCTGCGACTCGAACGAGGCTCGACGGTCCATTCGAGGACATATGCTCCGTGATACTCATCATTTTACAGATAGAGTGGTACCATTTGCGGGCGCCGTGTTGGCAGTTGCGTGTTTTGTAATGTGGCAAGCCAACAATGTGACTTTCGAATAAGCACTCATTGACGCAAGGATGGAAGAAAGCTGTTTCAAGCGCATTCATTGGCATTCGCATGTGTCTGCCCGCTCAAAGCTGACAGAAGATGGTGGTGACATGAATCAGCATTGTTCGTATGTGTTATTCTGATTCCACATACGGACTCCACCGAAAATGCTTCGGGCTTTCTCGCGTTGACGTACTTATTCTGTTCCATACCTGGTTCGTACGAGGATTGATGTTTTTCTTTTGGGACTTGGTAGCTCCATTCTCAATACCTGTAGCATTGTCATAGAAGAATCTACGCCAAATCTGGAGAGCAGCAATGCCTCGTTCATCGGGGAAGCGAACCGGACCCTGTTTCTGTCCACAATGGGTCAGCCTCAGGTAGATTTAACCAGCGAACCATATTTCCGGTTACAGAGATAGAGACAGAAAAAAAAGTTTTTACAGCTTATGTACTTGTCGTCGTCCCATCGTCCACAGTCTGCGAATCTTTGGGGCACGGATCATCATCCCCTTGCATGTGGGCTGTTCTTTTGTCCTTGTTCTCCTTGGCTTTCCTTTTTTTCCTTTTTTTCCAGGCCATAGTTGAAGACTGTTTATTGGTCCCAGCCCTTCAATACTGATGAAATTGCTTCTTCACCGCGGGGAAACGGATGAGCCCCTCGTGTTTTAGCTGCAAAAGAAGAAATTCCAGAGGACCCTCAAACCGACCAACTGCGAGTGTACTTTGCAAATAATCTGTCCATCGACATGCACGTATATGGACTGCCCACACAAATGGGGCGCGTCATGGAGGGATCTGACGGCTGAAAAGCGTATGGCTCAACCTGGCACGCGGCGGCATGAAACGATTGTGTCATGACCCAGCCTGCTGGTCCTGGCCATCAGATGCTCTCCCTCTCATCGATGGGACGCGCCGATGGCCCCACCAGTCTCGGCGCCACTCCTCGTCTTGTCTCATCTTGTTCCTGAGGTGGTGGCGTTTTTCTACCTCGAGACTGTGATGCCCCTTAAACTCCGTGGACTGGAAAACTAGTACGAGCTGAACAAACACATTCTTTATCCATGTTTGTTGAGAAGACGTGAGTGGAATCTCTCTTTTCATTGGCGTCTTTGTCATGATTTTGGCACAGTTTGTTGAGTGCCTTGTCCTCACCACCATCCCTCCACTGGATATTAGGTTATGTCACTACTATGTCAGACGTGGAGGATCATACCGTAGCACGATGGTTCCTGGTGCCGTACCTACCAGACTTGGGGTTGACATGGCGAAAGTTTCGGGTTTTCTCTTTGGCCGAGTTATCCATTTTTCTCTAGGTGTCTTGAAATTTTCTAGATTTCTCTGCACAGCTGATATACCCGGGTGTGATTGTTTGAGCCTATTGTTCATCCATACCAGTATGCCATCATGATGTCGCACGTTACTTCAGCGTGGCAATGCTTTTATCATCGAAGTGCGTTCCATTGCTACCGCTCGTAAAGAAAGTTTCCTTACAAAGGTTTTTGCATATTCTATTCTTTAAATGACCGTAGTGCTAGCAGCACCATCCCTTCGATCCCTGTATTCGACCAGTGTCGCAGATATCGAGTCTCATTGCAACGGCATTGGCTTGCCGGCGGGCGCCACTCCGATAGGGTGCTTTCCTCATATATTCAATCGTAGTTTCAATCGTGGATTCTTATCCTCAGTGAGTTGGTCTACCAGGATTTCGAGGTCTCTGTGATGGTTGGTTGGAGATAGGCGTCGTGTTTATCTGAAGCATTGTTTTGGAGAACACCAACCCCTGATACTAGTGCAACAAATATACCACATGGCGGAATTGCAACATTTGCGAGTTGTGATTCGTTGATATTGCTCTCGTAAAACTAAACACATACTCGTGACATTCGCTGTAGCGAATTAGATTGATATGTGGGAAGCATGTTTTGAAGTCGGCGAAGGTATCTCTGTGAACTTTTTTGAAACATTCCAACATTTCGACTCCAAGGGGAATTTAAACCCGCCTAGACAAGGTCAACAAGACTAAATTATTAGACCATGTCTTTTCCCAAAAAGGGAGCGTAAAGGATTGTACCTCATGGATGTACTCCGTAGATTCAAATATTTCCTCCCATATTGTATGCAGGGTAGATAGAGAAGATGGCTACTGAGCAACAAGTTGAACCAACATAATGGCCCAGTGTCTGATGTTATGTCGACTGGTTAGGAGGTCAAGAAGCCGACAGCAATGGTAAATATTGAGTTATAGTTAGTAGCCACTATTCCACCATGATACCCAATGTATGAGGCGTAAGGCTCTTTCATGTCATCATTATTGTGAGTTATTTGGGCACAGAAGCTTTGCTTGGTAGAGTCGTTTTCCACGCGTAGATTCACCTGACCAAGAATCCATGGAGATATATTCTGCCGGGACTGATGGGATGTCCAAAAAGTCGTATTCCAACAAGGTCAATACGCATAAATGACAAAAGTGAATTGATCTTGGTTTCCTGCATCACGAATCCATACGTCCCTTGCAGCCATAGTGGTGAGGAGTAAACAGAGTTAATGAAGATGACGGTCTCAGAAATTCTTTACCAATTGTTCACTTTGGTGCACGTGAGAATCAGAATGGAAAGAACGAGTCTCGTGCGAGGTGGACTGACTTCCGCCTACTGCAAGTACTCTGGCAGTGAATCATCATCGACTGCATGGCAGATATAAACACCGCCTTTTCCACCTCGTTTGTCCCATGTTCTCAATTCTGCCATCTCGCACATGTCATGCTACTTGATCTTGCAAGAACTGCAATAGGTTTGCCTCTTCACCTTTATATGTTGGCATTTGATACAGTTCTGATTATCCTATAGCTTATTGGATATCCCTGAAGCCGCTTTAACGCTCTTTCGATTTCTTTTTTCCTACTGACAACTATGTCGAGCCGAAAAGGAAACTCCAACGTCAACCTGTGAGTCCCGATCAATCCCCCGAATCAGCTATTTACAAGGTATATGTCTAAATAATCATTGCAGGGCAACAAAACCATCGATTCCAACTCAGTATGGCTACTCCTTTCCCCTCGAATTCGCGGTAAATAGTCCAAATCTAACCTGACTAGGTTCCGCTGTAAAGTTGGAAAAGAATGGAAACTTCTCAATGCTTTCTCAGGCAATCAACAAAAGTTGGTGCAGAGAATGATTGATTCACGAAGACCCGTCAATGCTGCCAACAGTGGAATGACCTGTATGGAGCACAGCTCTGGATGTCGGCAAGAGCTCAAGTGCGAGCTCTGCAGACTCACCAAGCACATCAATGATTTCAGCACGTCAAGCCGGAGAAATGGAGACTTTGTAGGTTCTCAGCAATGCCATCATTTCCAGATATTGTCTGACTTCCTCGGAGCGGTGCAAGAGATGCATTGCTTGGGTGGAAACCCAGGAACCAGGTGTCGTTCCGTCTCAATTGGAAACTGGTCATATATCCGTTGAAGAACGCGGTCCAATACACCAGACTATGACTGATGAGGGATTTTGCGTGGATGGACCACAGGTAAGATGCAGAGAAGAAGCACGGGAGACAAGAACATCCCCTGACTAGAAGTTAGGCGCCCATCACTGGACTGGCGGGATTGGGATTAGAAGATTTAGTTACTCCACCAGGAGTTGATGTCAACGCTCTGATTAAACAGACGACTAGTGATGATGATTGGAGCTCTGTCAGCGAAAGATCATCGGCTGCCAGCGGACCAGTGCGCAATGGCCTTCCACTGCATCTACAAAAAGCGGCAGTCAATGACGCAGCCACGGGAAACTTTTCGGACACCGAATCCATACGCTCGTCCATCAACACTCATTCAATCTCAGGCGGCCCGCTGCCTCCCCATATAAAGAGGAGGCCATTACCAGCCAGTGGTTCCGACTCGGCCTCAGTCAGCGCAGAAAGTAACAACGGCCCACGCAGCATCTCTACCGCAACTACCCTCAAGGAACGCTATGTAAACGAGAATCCAAACCACGTTAGCTTCATCGGCTGGGACTCAAATGGCAATCAACATGAGATAACAAAGTCCGTCACTGCTTCGACGCGAACGACATCTTCATCTGGCACAATGAGTGAGGCGGGCGACGGCTATCAAGAACCGGTGTGGGAGATGCCGCAGCCACGTAAAGGGGTGAATAAATGGCACAAAGCCAGCGAGGTAAGTGAATAAAACAGGTCTATAACTCCAATTCAGTAGACAGCTAACATTGAGTGGAGATTAAACTCTCCCAAACCGAACTGCATCAACAGGGAGGCAACCATCATGTTGCCGCCAGGGCCGGCACCAGGGACGGGCCCAGTTTGGAAGGCGAAAGACCTGAGAAGCCACCTGTCGCAGCATTCTGCGAGCCCGACGAGGACGACGACGAGGATATCTATGGGCCTTGAGGTTCCAGGCTATTTTGAGAGTATGTGATTTTTATCAGCTGCGTACTTTTTGAGGGAGTGTGTGTGACATGGGGATTTTTAGAGAATGGAAGAGGCTTTATTTTGCTATAGTTTGATGAAGGACCAGCCTAATAATGGAGATGACTTTGCCATTCACGACCTAATGAATTCACGCACCCACGTTAAGTGAAACGATCCGTTTTCTGATGAAAATAATGTCATGCCTCTTTCTGTACTACTTGTCCATAGTACTGCTTCGATCCCGCACATAGCTGCCACTATATACGCAGTGGAGTAGACAATCCCAAGGCTGGCCCTCTCCCCCCCTCTGTCCTGCTCTCAATACACTGACTGACAAACAGCACTATATCCCACATGTCCTATCCAGTCAACTGACCCGTTGAACAAATAAAAAAAATAAAAAAATACATGTCCCTTCCCTTTTCTTTGTCTTTTATATCCTCTCATAACCATATCCTTATATGTTATGTATATATATCCATGAGAAAAAACCCTATTTCATCATAGCATCCCATCTCTCCTGACACTAGTGGGGGGCCTTCCTCCATCATAGTGCCATTGGCTAGATTAAACATCGTGGAAAAAACACAACAGCAATCCCCTTTCGTTGATGTGGTGGGACTTTTTGTCGTTGTTCGAGGTAATGAAATCCCGAATTTTTTGTTTTGTTTTGTTTTGCGTTAATAGGGCCCCACCTGGCTCCCGCTCTCTCTGTCTCGTGTTGACTTGGCTTTGTACTTCTGGGAAAAGGAAGCTCGTCTTGTCCAAAAAAAAAAAACCCCAAGTCTCCGTTCTTTTAGGTGATATACATATATATCTGCTGTCTTGGCCCAGATTTCCAATCATATGGGGTGCCACATTGATTCTCTGGACTACTATTTTGTTTTCTCTTTCGTTTGCCCTCATAGCTCTGTTTCGTCCTTTTTGTTAAAGTCGCTGAGAGGAGCATTCACCACCGCCTCGGCATCGCCCACCTGTCTGCGTTCCGTTACCTCGCGCTGCGTCTTGAGCCGCTTGTTGCGCATGGCGATGGCAGAAGAAGTTGAAGCTCCGGCGGTGATTGATTGCTATTGGAGGGGTTCTGAGGACGATGACAGGCGGTTGAGGTGGAGGTAGACGTCGGTGCCGTATCTGGGGTGGTGAGACGAGGTTAGCATTGGTGGTCTCAAAACGGAGGGAAGGGGGAAGGGGAAAAAAAAGGAGTGGTGGCTACTCACCCTTCCATGCTGATGAGTTTCAGGTCGCCACCAAAGTATCGGGCGTATAGCCGTGAGATGGGCAGGCCGTACCCGAAACCAGCCATGGGAGCCTTGAAGTCGCTTTTGTCAAAGTCCGGATCCAGATTCGGCGTTCGGTCGACGGTAGTATACATGTACGTCCAAACGAGAGGTATAGCACTGCGAGGAATGCCACCGCCCTCGTCGGAGACCTTAATGGTGATGTCTTCTTTGCCCTCGGCGACAATGACTTTGGTAACGGGGAACTCCTGCTTGTCCTCGCCATGGGTCTCGACGACAGCACGCAGCGAGTTTTTGAGCGTCTCAAAGAGCATGTGCGACAAGTGTCCGGGAACGTACATGAAATCCAGGTTGGGGTTGCACACGAGCTGGATGCGGGGCGCCTCAAACAGACCGTAGTGGTCTTCGCAGACGAACCGGGCGTTTTCAATGGCCTCCTGGGCGAGCTCCTTGACGTTGGTCTTGGTGCAGATGACGCCGACGTAGGCGGGGTCTCGGTGATGGCTCTGGTCGGTCAAGGCGATGTGCTGGCCGATGAGCATACGGATGCCGATACGTGACATGTAGAAGCGATCGAGGAAGGACTGGATGTTGCTGTCAATCTGCATGCGCTGACGGCGCCGCTTGTACTCGAGGATGCCCTGTGCCATGGTGGTGACGACGCCGTCGTGCCGCCTCTTAATCTTGTGCAGGCACTGAGCAAAGCGCTGGTTGTAGAGTTGCAGTTCGGGAGGCCAGTCGCCTGTGTCGTCGACGGTTGCAAAGTAGCGTCTCGCGACAGATCTTGCTTTTCCATTGCCGTTGCCGTTGCCGTGAAGGCCACCCCATCCCGAGGCCTCTCCCTCGTCAATGGAGGGATTGGGCGTGGCTTCGGAGAGCTGCTGGAAGGCACCACGACTGCCGTACTTGGCAGGCTTCATGAGCCGATCCCGAATATCCCTTGCCAGCCTTGGCCGGGGCAGTTGGGTGATTTCCTACATGCAGACGGTTGGTTAGTCTCGGCACGGCCATTGCCAAGAGACGAGCTTGACATGTGTGTGTGTGTGTGTGTGTGTGTGTGTGTGTGTTTGGGGATTGGGCTACGGCAAGACAAACCTCAAATGACTGTGCATACCACTCCTTGACTTTCCTCACAGAGGGCATCTCGTTCAATCCATCGGGCAAGTGTTCTAGCTCTTCGACGCGGTGCGCCAAGCGGATGGGCAGTTCTTCGGCGAGGAATTGTGAGGCACGAAATAGGGTCCCTTGTCGGCCGGAAAAACCAATGATGTCAGCGCCTGCAGCAACTGCCAGCAGCTGTGCAATTGAGGGACGGCAATGGACTCACCGGTCGAGGGCTTATCACCAAACTGCACCATCTGGCGCAGGCTCACACCCGTCGCAGGGAACTTGGCATAATGCCGGATGGTGTCCATCAGCGTCTCGGACGCCTTCCACGACATGATGACTGGTGATGGCGGGGGAGCGGCGCGCGCGTGCCCCCCAAAAAGCGATGGTTTGGGCGAGGGTCAAGTCTGCAGCAGCAGCAATGGCAGCAGGAAAGCGACGGGGAGGAAGAGGAGGACGCTGCTATAGAGCTCTCGTCATGGGCAGTCGGTCTCGTGCGTTGCGAACAATGGGCTCTGCCTCTGTCTGGAGGTGTTTAAGTCGGGGGAGAGAGCCGATGGGGTCGCTGACTCAAAGGCTGGTTGGTGGTGCTGGAGGTGGTGGCGGCGAGGGAGCGATCGCGGCCCCGCGAAAGCTCAATGGGGTGAGGGCACCTGGTAGCCTAGGTCCTAAATTACCAAGGTAGCCGAGGATGTGCGGAGTGGCCTGGTCGGGATCTCGAAACGCGAAGAAAGGCCGGAGAAAAAAAAGAAATGGACCAGGCACGCTGAAGCTACAAGTTGGAAAAGGCTCGGAGCAGGGGATTGACGAACTGAATTGATTGCTGCTTGAGGGGACATGTGGAAACCGAGAGCCGAGAGCTTGTGCCGGACGACAGGCAGATGGGCAGAAAAGAAGAGGCGAGTCGCGTGGACGGAGCCCTGGAGGGGGAGAAGACGGAGCGGGCATGAGGAGCGAGCTGCGTTTTGGGGCGGCCGTTTTCTTGAATTATTTACTACGGAGTGGGGAGTGGAGTACCTGAGCAGTAGTGGGTAGGTATTTACTACCCCACAGCCGTCAGGCACTGTCTAATCCACCAACCGTCACGGAATGCTACCTACCTAGGTATGCTAGGCTGGGGAAATGGCTGATAAAATTATTAAAGAAATTTTTTTTTTGTAAAAGCGATATGTAGTCAGATGTGCCTGTGATAATACAACCTTAGTGCACGGCCACTAGATTTGGAAATGACCAAGTCATCTTGAAAGCGGCATTGTGGGATATCCTTGTGCCGAACACCTTAGGTACCCAGGAACTACGTCCAAATACACACACCTTGTAATGCGCCGTACTCCGTCCGTATTCCCTACGGCGGCCAAACCTAGCAGCCCTTGGAAACGGTGCGGTCCAGCGCTATTAGTGCCTAGAATCAACGCTCTCAACCAGCCTGTACCTCAACCTTCAACCCTCAACCCCCATGAGAATATATCATTCAAATCAAGTTTCTCTCAAGTGCAGCCCTCATTTGCCTTGCGGGTCAATTAGACAAGTCACGCCATGGAAGCCATGAATGTGCTTTGACCTCTAAAAATGACTATAATAGACATTGGCAACCAACAGCCAGAGACACATTGTGCTAATTATTACTCGTCAGCTAAGTCTGGGGGAAATTATCAGGCAACTCTCACCCAATAGAGGAACTTGGCCACAAACAACACCCACCGCTATTACTGTCAGAGGTCATTTGAACTGCGGGACGGACCAAGGGAACCGAAAACTGCAATATCACTTGTAATATTTCGGAAAGGCTCGCTCAAAGGCGGGAAAAAGAGGAGACGAAAGTTGTCAAGTCCTACTCCGTACACTGTCTGCTCACTACCTATCACTGACTCATATAAATGTACGAGCCTGTAGGTTGCTATATATATATATATTCCTAAACTAACATCCTCTAGCCCATTATGCTGCTCACTTGAGAATGCCAAATCTCTGCAACTACATGGTCTTAGTATAGTGTTGTCCGCCAATGCAGTCACACATGCGCCTCAAGTCCAATCCATCCCCTCTCTGGAACCGCCTTCTCGTGCAGCACCTTGACCAGGAGGCTTTCGGTCAGCGGTAACTAAGATGACCCAAGAACAGCGTCCAGGCCCAAGGCCCAGCCTGCCCTCCTACATATATATATCCTGCCCCCCGCCACTGCTGCAAAGCCCCAGATCCCCCACAGGTGGCCTTGCTGCCTAATCAATCATGCCTGGCTATGTGGGTTTGGCAGGGCTCTTCCACTAACTGGACCCATTCACTGCTGCAGGCCTACCTAGGTATGTACCAACGTAGATAGTCGGCGTCAGCAGCGCCGCTCTTGCTCAGGCTTTCATCACCTCTACTCCGTGATGCTCAGACTTAAATTACCTCTACCCGCCCACTCACAGCCGACACAACCTCGAGCTTACACAGTATTGGGTCGACTTTATGCGACTTCGTCATGGTTGAGGATCCGGTTACCGCGGCCGGTGGTGCGGTGATGAGTACGGGTTGGCTCAGGAGCCGGGTCTGGTACCCTCCATTCTCGATGCCTTAGCACCCGATGCTCGGCTTCTATACTTTGGATGTCGCACAGGTGTTGAACTGCTCCTACTGCCTCCTTTATAGGGCTTGGTGATCTGATTCCTGGTGTATATAAGGCCGCGCCCGACCTTATTTGCCCCTCTCCCTACCCCCTACCGCTCGACTTGCTATATCCCACTTCTTCTATCCTTCATAGCAATTTCTCTAGAGAGGAGCGCTTGTCCTTTACTTTTCTTAGTTGTAGGCGGCCCTTGAATTACCTACAGCAATACCTACAAAGAAGAGCGCCGGGGAGTTCTTCCGCAAGGGGAGAGAGAAGGGCTCTGTCTAATACAAGGAGGGGATCAATAGTCCTGTCGTCCTCAAGCAACCCAACAACAAGATATTAAGGGAATATAAGCGTATGATCGGCCTCCAGAATTAGTATGCTGCTTTATATAATCTAATTTTAGCTGGAGCCCTGTTGATACTATGTCCATCTAGGTATGTCAAAGAACACGACCACGCAAGCCTATATAATTTGAAAAATACAAAAAATTTCATTAAAGAGCTTGCTTTTGGTATTAGTAGCGTAAAGGACGATCTAAATTCTGTAAAAGGAACTGTTATGGTATATTGGAAACAGTTTATGGCTAGCTAGCATTGCGAATATATCGCTATGAATACCACGCTCTCAGTATCGAATAAATGTCTATCCTTGTGGCTAAACAGAGCTGACTAGTCTAATCTAGTTCATTAAATACGAGTTACTCGAGATTCTTAGGTATAAAAGTAGCATCCAATTAATAAAAAATAAGTGACCGAGGAGATTTGGTATAAAGAACTACTTTCTCTACCTTAGCCGCTAGTTATAGGAGAATAACTAGATTAAATACAAAAGGCCGGCGATAAGAGTATATAATTAAGCCAACTTTATAGCTATTATCTATTCCTCCGCGTATATCGGCAAGTACGTTAAGTCCTCATGATACATAGGTTCTAGTCGTGGTCTATATTATAAGGCGAGCATTCAGTAGCTGGCAATATAGCAATAAAAACTAATAAAGTCTTGTCAATGGAAAATAGGATTTGAAATTTGGTATGTTCTAAAACGAACATAGAAACGCCGAGTTCACCGTTCAATTCATTTAAGACGCGAAGGGCATGACACACATCCCTAACAAAAGGTATACAACGAGGCTCATTTTGCCCATACGAACTGCGCGATCTAGTAAACAGCTTTGTACATGCTAGCGCCGGTTTAACATTGCCGATATATTCCTTTTTGCTTAAATATCTATTATTTAGCCCTTTCTCCCCCTTTTAGCCATAAGGTGCACACTTCGGATGTTTTTGGTCATGGATGGCAATCCAAGATGGGAAATTTTCAGGATACAGGTATATATTTAATCAATCCAATCCTCCAACAATGTCGCGAATTAGTTGTGGATCTCCAGCTGTGAGTCCAGCATCAACATTCAGTGTAGCTCCGGTAATGCCACTTGCGAGATCAGACACCAGGAACAGCACACTGTTAGCCACTTCTTCAGGAGTAACGATACGGCCGAGTGCATAGTGCTTCACCAACTTATCAAGCACATCGGGATCGGCAGCAATACGGTGTTCCCAGGCTGCTGTGCGTACTGAACCAGGGCACACGACGTTGGATCGGATTCCAAAGCGACCGTACTCTACTGCAACAGCACGGGAGAAGGCGATTTGACCGGCCTTGGCTGCAGAGTACACAGGATTGCCGGCATGGAAATGCGCATTGACTGACGAGACAAAAGCTATACTGCCTCTGCCGCGCTTAACCATGCTCGGTAGTAGAGCGCGAGTGAAATCGATGACGCCAGTCAGATTGAGCTGAATTTCGCTGTCAACTGCAGCGTCCTCGAGAATGGAGAAGCTGTCAGCACGAGTGAAGCCGGCGTTGTTGACAAGCACATCGGCATGCATAATGGCAGTAGCCACTGACTGGATCGGGGCGCGATCAGTAATGTCGAAGACGTGCCGCTCAACAATGCCGTCCGGCGGGAGAGAGTCGAGTAATGCCTGGTCACGGTCGCATGCAATAATTGAGGCTCCTGCGTTCCGAAAAGCAGCAACAAGCGCACGACCGATGCCACCACCCGCACCAGTGATTACGACACGTTTACCTTGAAAGTTGAATCCCATAGCCGCTGTTCTATCTTGAGGCCAGATTCAAGATCTTGGCGCACTATTCACGGGCCTTCAAGTTCCAAGATGTATGATCGTTTAGGTGAATGACGAGGTTGAACTCGCATGGGGACAGCAAAAGACGGTTCTTGGTTGACGTTTTTCTTTTTTTCTTTTCTTTTTTCAAATATAGCAATTAGAACAACAAAAAGAACCTGATTTCAAGAATCGAGCAAAATGTATCGCAATTTTTTATGTTTTTATTTTTATTTTTTAGGAAACGCAACTGGGGTGTAAAATCCTGCCGGAGTTAGTTGAGTTTGGTAGTTGACAAAGGGAATAAGCGCACCTTTATCAGCCTGTAAATTAGGCAGATGTCACAAGTAGATGAATTCAACATGCTGAATTGGAATAGCCAGTGGAGCATTCAATACCTTAAAATAACACATCCTTGCGCACGGAATCTTTTATCGGTTGTGCAGGAGTACCGGGTAATTTCAAACTGGCTTTTATCCATGCTATGGACTAGGGCCTCATCAACACGTGATGACTATAAGCGCTGCTAACCGCACACTGCTGCATTCGGAGGGATGGTAGACTCGTAGGAGTTAAGTACAGTAAAAACCACCTTGGAGAGGCTTTTGATTTAAGTCCTCTAAGAGATAGCCCGCTCTGATACTGGAATTAAGGACATATTGCATCAAACTACCATTCACGTGAAGTTTTCTACGGTACGGTTGGCGAACGAATTCGGGCTTGCAAATTGTTCAGGTGATGACATGATGTTAAGGGCTTAGAGCTGCATAAAATATTGAGAAGTAAAATTGTTAGCTATAGAAGCTAAAGTCCGGAGCCTACGTATACTTACTTTATTAAGATAACTTGGAGCTTAAATAATGGTAACGGGATGTCGAAGAGTACATACTTATATGAAATGACGATAAAGGGGTTTGTTTTCAGGACCACCATACCAGATATATCGATACTATAGAGAGTATGACTTTCCGCTGCGCTAAACTCCACTAAGCGGACTTCTAGCTTTAATCTCCGAATAAGAACTATTAGATGACCTTAACTATAAGCTTAATCCGCTTTTTCTCCAATAATCGCCTCGTCTCAACAACGACGGTATCATTAGCTCATCGCCGATATTACCACTACCAACAATACCCCACGCCCGCGTAAGTAGAATGGATTCCGCTGCTACATCAAGAATACCCCGCCAACACTTGTTCAAATCTTACTGGGTTGTCCCGGTCAAAATAATCTTTTCTACTCTGGCTCAGACATATCAATATCCTTTGGAGGCTTTCTTCTCAGTATGTCTTCCTATCGAACCTTCAATTTCGTTATCCGAAACTAGAAAAGGACGTAGCGAAAGACGTCAACACTGCCTACAATGGAAGCGTTTGAAGCCGAGTTGGCCAAAGCAACACACCTCGGTAACGGGGACTTGCTGGGTGCGGTTGCTATGGTCATTGATCACAACGGTGAGACAGAGCGTTTCTCTGCGAGTGTTGGAATGTGTATGAGGCTATAAGAAGAGGGCATCTAATTCGTACTGTGGGACATGAGCAGGAAACTTCTTATACCGACATGCTACTGGACGCCAATTACTTGATACCGACTCGCCACCCTTGGATCCTGATTGCACCATATCGCTCACCTCAGCAGGCAGGTTCTGGACCAATATCGCGGCCTTGCAATTAGTTGAACGCGGTATTTTGACGCTTGAAGAGCCGATCAGCAAGTATCTTCCTGAGATTGACAAATGCCTGCTCGTGGAGGAGGTGGATATAGAGCCTCATGGTGGAGGCGACATGCAAAATAAGGACACAGAGATAAAACAACGCCCCCCAATCCGCGGCGTCACACTGCGAGACCTACTTTTGAGCACGAGTGGTATGGGCACTCCCGATACGTACCAAGAACGGTTTGGTAGCGAGGATAGAGTACCGCCACTGGACTTTCCCGATGACGCCCATCCATTAGTCAAGAATCAATTTACGCACCTTTTCTTTGAGCCGGGCGAGGGCTTTGAGTACGGATGGGGTGTCTATTGCGTGCAGCTACTTGTCGAGCGACTTGGCGATAAGGATCGGTTCGTCCAGTACGTCGAACACCATATTTTTGGCGCGCTTGGCATGACCGCTTCCACCTACCGACCGGCTCTGGTGCCTCATGTCTGGAATCGTCGCCTGTAGATGGTACAGCGTGAGGCGGACACCACCACGACGGACGGCAAGGCCTGTCTCGTGGCCCGCGACAAGGACACGTATGGCCTGACCTGCAGCATATCCGATCTTGCCCGGCTCTTTGGCGATATCATGTCGCCCAATTGCAAGTTGCTCCAGCGTCAAGAACATCGTGATCTGTTATTCGCGCCGCAGTTGACGCCCGGTAGCCATGCACACCAGGCGATGCTAGCCGAAACCACCAACTATGGCTTCCTACTCCCCCTCGAACAGGACGTATCCCATAAAGTATCATGGGCGTTAACACCACCTCTGGCCATCAACTGGACCGCGGCGGGCGTGCTTGTTGAAGAGGACGGTACCCTCCCCGGCTCAGGCATCCCTAAAGGGACTGTGGCGTTTGAAGGGCAGCCCAATATCATCTGGACCATGTATCGCGAAAAGGGGCGCATGATGCTTTTTGGTCCCCAGTTGCTGCCCGGCTACGATGTGAAAGCACATAATCTTGCGGTTCGGTTTTTGTATGACGCCTGGAAGACGTTTGGCTAGGTGACAAGGAGTATAAAGGGTCGGAACGTTATCTCTGAGGCACGGGGTCTCGGTATACGATGCCCGCTTTATAAACCGCCTCACCACATTTATCAGACCATCCGCTTTTGGTCTTGCCGCTGCCAGGCGCTCCTGTATCTCGTCAAGGGCCAAGAGACATTCCTAAACACCCTTCTGCAGGTCACTCGGCTGCAGTGCCGCTGCTGCAAATACCTCCGATCTCAGCTGGGATGCGAAAGAGGTAGCACTACGCAATCGTTGCAAAGTCTGTCAGCACGTGCCTGGCGCTGTATCTGTATGTCTGGACTTACCCAATTCGATGTGCCTCGATGTCTGCAGGGGTGTTATGATACCGCCTCACTACTTTGCCAATGAATTGGTATACCTCCAAAATTTGTTTGACGCTGAATCCCAAACTCATCTTGGATGTAAAGCTAGAGGTAGCTTGGTGAGCTACCCTGGACTGTGTCTGTTGGAGTTGGGCCCGGCATAGCCTGGTCCTTACATGAGGCACAACCCGTAACAGAGAGTGAGTAACTGCTAGATAATTTCATATCTAGTTAAGGGTGTGTGTCCTCTGTGTAAATTATAATATTAAGTAGTTATATTTTATCCGGTTCGTTTAATACTCTAGTAATACGGCGAAGTAATACATGATTAATAATGGAAATGAAGGCAAAAAGGCTCGAATTTCCAGCATCTAAGCTAAATATAGAGTGCTAATCAAATACTGCGTAAATGACCTATTAAAAATCGGATTTTACAAGTCATTTGTAAACAATTATAATGTTGGCCAAGAAGTTCAAGAACGTCGCGGTCACGAAGGCTTGGTCGTTGGATGCTCTTTAGTTAACCGATGCTCGCGGTATGGCAGCCAGCCCGGAGCCTGGAGGCTGGGGGGTGCTGAGCTCTGGTCAAAGCGGCCAGAGCTCAGGTTGCTCGCCCAATACGGATTGGAGAGCAACTGTCTGTCGTGGCTGACTAGTGAGGTACCTACCTAGAGGCGCTAGGACATGCTGTGAAGGTACGTACCATCCACGCATTAGGTTGATGAGTTGTCAATTGACAGCTTGGCAGCCCAGGATGGCCCGGAGCACCGTTGATCCGCGCCGATAGCTGCTGCCCAGCGCAGAACTCGAAACCCCCTAAGAACAGAACATTGTCGCACTCCTTTGCGCCCGTTAGAGCTCCCCCAAAGCTTGGAGACGCTACAGAGGCCATCCGTTGACGCTACGTGCCCGCTAGTAAACCTAGGCTCAAGCCCAACTTCAACCTCTGACGGCCTGGTCGCGGTTCCATGACGATTGGATTTCTCCAACAACGTCGACCTTCAGCACTTTCTGTTCTTGCGACATCGTTTTATTTCTAGCGCCTTATCCGGCGTCCCGGTGACGCGTGTTGAAGAAGTGTTTTCAATTCGAAAAAAAAGAAGCAGCCAAAACAGGGAGGCTGGACAGCAGCGTCTGAGCCGTGACACCACCCTGGCTGTGGTTGGGAGACAAAGTCGGTGAAGCTTGTCTCTGCGACGACAACGCTCGACCTTGCGACCATTCGCAGAACAGTACCAGAAAAAACCAAAAACCAAAAACCAACAACAACGACTACAATCATTGCGAAAATGGCACCGCGGGGAGAGGAAGCTGATGACGAACCGCGAAAGTTCGTGGGCGCAATGAGTCCTCGCACCAGCATGAGCAGTAGAACCAGCAGCAGCTTCGGCCACCGAGCGAGCACCCGCACCAGCCGGACAAACAGTAGCGCAAACAAACGAGAGACGACCGGTATCGATACGCCTTCTCCGCCGGCCAGAACAAGCCCTAGCGTCGCTTCGAGCTTCGGATTGCCGGGAGCGGATATTTTGAGTCCGCTGAGGAAATCGCTGGGCCAATCTTCAAGTCCGTTTCGCGAGAGGAATAATTCCGATGTTAGGGCTGGGAAGCGGGAGCTGGCAAGGCGCCTGAGTCTTTTGGCGCAGCAGCTCTCATACGGCGACAGCATGGACGAACTCGTTGCGCTGGACAGTCAGGTCAACCAAATCGAACAGGCTTTCGGTGGAAGCGCGGCCCCTAGTGCCTACGGCAGTCCTATATCGCAGAAGCCGTCTGCTCCGATGGGCATGGAAACACCAGTTCGTGGGGACAGAAGCAGCGCTCTCGACGGCGGCGGCCTCTTCAGTTCTCCGTCCTCTGCATTCTTCCAGTCGCAGTTCTCAGACCTATCTCCTCCGGCTTCCCATGTCCCACATGAAGAATCAGAGGACGACGAGGAGGAGCCTCCCCCTAAGAAGGGGATGACTGCCGCTCAAGCAACCAAAGTTATCTCGGAAATGGCTAAGCTGAATGACGAGCTGGAGAATGTGGTTACCAATCTCAAAGCCCGCCAGGAGGAGTCCGATGTAAGTTTGTTGACGGCTCGATATGTTGATGCGTGACTGACTTAATCAATAGCATATCCACAACCTCTTGATTGAACGCGCTGAGCGTGCCGCCCAACGCATCATTTTTCTGCAGAACCGCATCACATACTTGTAAGCGCCATCATCTCCCGCTCCTGAGGTTGTTTTGTTATATACTAATATCGTGTAGGGAGCAAGAGTTGCAAGAGAACGATACAGAACTCCAGCACCTCCGCGTCTGCCTCAAGGCCGTTGAGATCCAGCTGCCACAGCACCCCGACAGAGAGCTTCAGCGTTGCTTCACCGTCTTCAAGGATGGATATCAGGCACTCAAGAGGAAACGAGCCCATCGCTCTAGCATGGTCAGTTTCTTGGGTTATGATTCCTCTATCGCCGCTGCATCACCACATAGGTGACCTGCTGCAACGTCACCGCCCCGAAAGAGGACAAGCTATGAAGGAGCCTGCTCTCTCTCTCTCTCCGTCATCACGAACCTTGCATGGACATGAAAACAGTGAAATGACTATTTTGAAACGATCAACATGAGATTTGATTTCGAGCACACCCCACGACGACACGGTCTTTGAATGGAATGAACAAAAAGAACGAAAACGTAAAAAAGAGAAGAAAAAAAAATTAGGGAAAATGATGATGCTATTTTCTTTGTCAGGCTATAATTGGCTGACAAGTAACTCCCTCGATTCGGCGCGAGTTGATTTTCAATTTCTTCCCCTGTCGTTGATGAACGAACATCTGCATTAATACACATGACGAAACAAGCAAGCGAGCACTCACGCAAACAAAGATTGAGCCTTGAATTTTGATCCGCACTGCATTCTCACAACCAAAAGAAAAGTACATGACCAATGGGATTATTCTCCCTTTCCCGATACGATTGCACTTTCTCTCGCATTTTCCTTTGGATTCATTGGTACCAGGACATAGATTTTCTACTGTTTTTCATCTTTCCATTCTTTCTCACCTGTTTCCCTACCTCGCGAAGTCAGTCAGTCGCATCATGATTTCTGGGAAAAGGGGTTGCAAGTTACTCAGCAGGTAGTAGTAGTACCGCCACATCTTTGACTATTCAACCAACGTACATAGTAGGCACGCAAGCAACCAAGCAAGTAAGAATGGCAAAACATAGTACAGGGCGCCTTTGGGGTATTTTTATTCATTTTATGGTTTCCTGTTTATGGCGGTATTGTTTTGATGATCAATGATTATCAATATTACATGTATTTTATTCTCTTTATCTATTTGTTTTGGAATCGGGCGGTGATACCACTACGGCAAATAATCATGTACTTGCTCGGTAGTTGAGAAACAAAAAAGTGAATTTAGGCATTCAGGGTGGTTAACTCTATTGATGGCAGCTTCATCGTTTCGGAGTCTCCTTTTTAAAATAAATTTTTTTTTTGGTTTGGTGTTTTTTTTTTTTTTTTTTTTTTTTTTTCCATCTTTAATATGAAGCTGTTTTTGATGCTACTAATCCTAACTATGCTGAACTTCCACCTCTTTCTCTTTTGGGGCATCCCACTTCTTACATACCCCTATTTTGAGAGTATCCGCCTCTTATCTTCTTAAAATCGAACAAGCCGTCGCTATTTCCTTCACCTAAGAAACAGGAGCCATCCAAGCTACCAGCTCATATGCCACCTCAAGTGCCCTACTACTCATTTCCTTCGCCTCTCAGTGCTCTGCCTGCTGTCAACTACGACGACGGGACTATTACCCCTGTATGGCTTCCCCCCTCCTCTACGGGAGTAGTGCCGTCGCCGACCATCAATCATCGAAGATTGGGGCGATGGTTCCCGCGATCGCCTGGGGGTCTTCCCCTGTTGGGTTGCGGCGGTGGTGTTGGTGTTGGATCCTAGGCGACGGCGTGGGTCGTGCTCGCTCGAATGAGACTGGGAGCGGGAGGTGTAAGGTGGGCTCTTGGTGGTGTTTCTGCCGCGGGGTGGGTCGTAGTACGATCTGATGAATGTGGAGGGCGAGATTGGAGGTGAGGCGCTTGCTCGCCGCTCGCGAGAGTTATCGTAGTGGTGGTGGTGCTGGGGGGTTTCTCGAATGCGCTCCTCTCGGTACCGGCGGGCTGTATTGCAAATTGGGGGGTCTGCGATCCGAGCGGACCTCTGGCTCGAGACGGGGACATGTGTATGAGTGAGAGGCGGCGGCAGCGAACTACTGCTGCTAGTGTTACTACGACTGCTGCTAGCTTGAGAGGAATACGACGACGACGACGACGAGATAACCTCTGCCCACTCGCTCAAAGACGAATAAAGCAATCTCTTTGGTCCTTCTTGCGGCGTATCCGGGAATAAGTGGCGGGACAGCTGCCTAGGCAGCCTCTCCGGCTTGCCTTGGCTGCTGCTGGCGGCAAGGTCGCCACCGCCGCTGTAGGTAGTGTCAGCTACGATGGGCAAGTCCGCGACGATGAGGCCCAGGCGCCTGGCTTCGAGGTCTGGCGCCGCGCGGATGAATAGGGTCATCCAGTCTTCGAACCCGGTGGGCGTGAGTGATGGGACGGTGGGCCTGGAGGAGATGCGTTCTTGGGTGAGGTGATATTGGCAGCGGAGGTCGGAGAAGAGAAACTCGAGGCCGCGGAAGGTCTTGTTTTCTCTGGCGGAGAAAATCTCTGTGTGGAGTGGGTATTGGCAAGTTTGAATGCTGGGGGATACGGTATATATATGGGGGAGTCCATACCTTGAAAGGGGAACGTGTCATCGTCCAGCTTATATCTGGTATAGAACCTCCAGAGCTTATCTGGCGTGAGCACCAGTGAACCCCCTGGTTTGTATTCCGCAATCTACCCAATTAAACAAAAAGTCAATATCAACTGGAATACGGGATATGTGTGTATACAAACAATGTAGTTGGCGATGCCCCTTAAAAGGCGACTTAGCGCTATAGTCGGCTCATTCAGTTCGTTGAAGAACCTCCCCCATTTCTGATCAACGGCTGATAAAGTTGGTCTTTTTGGAACTTCTGGCTGGCTGAGTGGATTGTGCAGCCGGACCAAGGATGGCAGCGAGTTAGGTGGTGATTTCCGCGGTCTTGACTTGTTCCTTTCTCGACTTTCTGCCACTGGTTGACAATTGTGAGTTTATGTGATAATGCTGAAGGTGGGAGACTAGCGGTTGAGGTGGTGATGATGTGTATGTATGTATATATGTACTTACTCTCTGACCTCGCCTTGGCTACGAGATGCTCAATCTGGTGGCCATCCCAGTCCTCCATAACTAGTCTTCGCACTAAGTTTTCCACCTGAGTGTTTCTTATCTCATTTTGAGCTTGAGATTCCAAGATAGGGGTTGAGGTGATGTCTCTGGTCATTTCTGCAACTGCCACTACCACTGCAATTGCAAATGATGATTATTGTGTTGTTGTTGTAGTAGATGCGAATCTATTAAAGATGTTTTTTGAGTTTTTGTTGTTGTTGTTGAAAAAACAGAAGAGAATAGTAGTGGCAGCTCCGGACTTTATACCCTCGTCCTCACGCTGCTGCCCTGAGGCGTGAGGAGGAAGAAGAAGAACAAGAAGCCTCATCACCAACCCTCAACATTGATCCCGTCATCGCCGTGTCAGTCGCCATCGCCGCGCGTTTTCAAAAAGAGGCCTTGAATCACGCTGCCGTCAATGGCTTTTTTGGTCCTACACTACTCTTTGCAGACCGCCCGAGAAGCATAACCAAGGCAGCAAATCACAGACACGTCCTTCACCGAAAGTTGAAGATATCTCCTCCCTCTGAATCACAAGCACCAACAGACACAGCACCTAAACGCTGCACAAGAAAAGGCAGCGGCGAGGAGAAAAGAAAAGAAACCATGAAAAAAAAAAGGCAAAAGGGGAAACAAGGTACACAGTGCTCGTGGGAGGTTGGAGCCAGATCGGTGAGAGGCTGCTAGAATGTCCCTCCCTCCGTGGAGAAGGACAGTGATTGTCTGCAAGGTCAGTGATGTCTTCTTTTTTGTTTTGCCTTGGGACGAGCTGCCGCGTGGATCTCACACAGATGGGTGCACGAGAGGGCAGCACGGAATATATGTTGATGAAAGTGATGTGGAGGATCGGCCCCGACTCAATGGGAAGCTAGGAACATCGCCGCTGCAAGGTAAGGCAAAGCAACACAGCACCGCAACCTGGCTGGATCCAATGAAATGGAAATTCTCCGTGTTCATGTATGTGAAGAGGAGAACAGCATGTCGTGCTCCGAGATGACTAACAAGACGCCAGGTTGCCTCGCCATATGGAAGTACGCGGGCAAGTAAAACCTGTCTTCAGGAGGTAGGACTCAGAAAGAAGAGTTTCAAACGGGCGTCTCGAGGAGTACTGGCTGGGGCCTTGCGCTTTGCAGCAGACAGGATGGTGGGTGAAAGGAGTCTGAGTCCCGAGACGACGTTGGCAGTGGTGGTGATACCGCAGTAGCTGGGAGACGATGAGTGCCGTTCGTTCATTCATTTATTCATACATGCATACATACTCACAGACACATACATTGGTATGTAGTTGCTAGCTGCATTTAAATAGAGAATTCCTAGGGAATGTTGCGCAGGAGCGTTGGCAGTATCAGTGTCCTTTGACTTTCCACGCATGGGTTTCCACTTGATCAATAGAACCGTTCGCTTCAATTATGACAAGAAAGGTATTCAACCAAGATCAAATGCACAAAGAGGGAAAAACAAAGGGAAAAAACACCCCGCATCCATTCTTATAAACAATCTCCTCACGTTCAACGAGCCTCTCTTCTTCAACGCTTCTTCCTTCTTCGGCGTATGATCAATGAGAGCAGTTTGTGGCTCTACAAACCACACGACCCTCGTCAACACCAGTGCCGCAGCGCGAGGCCACCACCTTTCCTACCCAGTCCATTTTAGTAATTGTGGCAAACAAACACAGTATCCTGTCTACATCTAGACACTCTCGCCACAGAAGAAGCCTGGGGTATCACTGTGGCGGCTTCACTGTTCCACGTCGTCGCCTTCCTTGGGTGGGACAAGGAACGTACGTGACGGAACACCGCTGCCGAACATTTGGGTATATATCAGGGCTTGCTTCTCCATTAGAGACGACATAGGACTTCACGGGAAGCATGGGAGGGACAGAACCCTCTCCCACTGTTTCTGCCTTGTTGCGTCACCCATTGTACTACGCAAACTGGCTGGAATGATGCGCTCAAACAATAAAAGATCATCAGCTTACTTATCCCGCCATATTTGCCTTTATCGCCTTCCTCATATCAACAACCAGCAGCTAATATATCATGGCTTCGCCTTCATTTCGTCTCCTTGGAAGCATCTACCCGCCAACCCAGCAGCCCTGGGACTCAGCACTCGCCCTACTTGTAGGCCTCCGTCTCTGCAATGGCTCATTGCATGTGTCACGGTCCATCCATTGATTAGAAATGGTAAAACAACCATGGTTTGCTAGCCCGCATGACGAAACGGCGAGGTGGTGGGTTACAAACAAGGCAAATTGAGGGCATCCCGGCAAAATATAATGCAGTTGTCCTTTTTTCAAAACACATCAGTGATTCCATCTCCTCACAGCTCCTAGACCAAGTTCTACCTTAATGTAATCATACGGATATCCATCCCACTGGCCTAAAGAGACAACAGTTCTACGATATGCCAAAAAGTGCAAAATAGGGCAAAAAAAGACATACAACAGCGGGTGTTCGCCGGTGGTCACCCACCCGACTACTAATCTGCCTCTTATTGGCTTGACTCTGGGAGAGCGGACGGGATCCCGTATTTTCCAATAGATATGGTCGTATGTGATGGTCGGGGCCTCAATTCTAGATTATAGACATGTAGAATTGGCTTGGATATCAAAAATGCAAAACATACAACAGCCGGTGTTCGCTGGTGGTCACCCACCCAACTACTAATCTGCCTCTCATTGGCTTGACTCTGGGAGAGCAGACGGGATCCCGTATTTTCCAATGGATATGGTCGTATGTGGTAGTTTGGGCTGTAATTCCAGTTTATGTATAGGTGAATGCCGCGTTATCTCGACAACTAAAAATGCAAAAACATACAACAGCCGGTGTTCGCTGGTGGTCACCCACCCAACTACTAATCTGCCGGTTAGCGGCTTGTCTAGGGGGGAGCAGACGGGACCCCGAATTTTCCGCTACCTATGGTCGTATGTGATTGTATGTGATTCAACTTCAACTTATCTCTGGCGGTTTTGCCGTCTGATGTGGTAGGCGTAAGTGCTTGGTCGATTCCGGTGTTGTCTTCGTTCTAGATGAGTGAGTGAAGCGATACTGCAATGCCAACCTGAGCTACCGAGACCCACGCCAGGAGATGGTGGGAAATGGTTTTGACCTTCTTTGATCAGTCATGCCCTCCGTTAATTATGCCGATTTAAGACTTCTGAATGGCTATCTGCGTAGGACATGTCGAGGGAGCGTTCGTACCGAGGTTGAGATGGCCGCAATAAACTCGTGAACACGCCGTCGCATAGTTTGCTTTCCTGATATTAATCCCAAACTTGGTATATGAACAACTACCAGTGCCGCCAGCACAACATCGTCGGACTTTCTCAAAATCCTTTCGCGCTCTTTATCATATATCTCGAGACACTGAGCCACGCAGAGAGATGCTATATTTCCCAGAAGAACTTCTATTCTTGGCTTTGCTGCACTGGAATTGTTCTCCATACCTGTGAACTCGCCCATTCGCAAAAGCGCAGCGGAGTGCCATCGGGATTGCGCATTTTGAAAGAAGTTGCTCGTCTTCCATTCCATGGCAACCGTCAACCCTTTGGCGTACCATTCTATGGTTTTGTTTCCGCTGAGCCTCTGTAGCATCCGCCCGAAATGGAAGTACCCACTACGCGATGGTATGGGTCCTGCATTGCAGGGATATCGCTTCTTCGTATGATATCCTCCGCATCATGTACGTCGAGGATATCGATGGCAGAGACTGGAGCACTCATTTTGGAGGCAATAGGGAAAATGAGTGAGATTAAGCGTCAAGGCGAACAAGACAGGAGAGACGAATAAAATAAGAGTAAAGAAGGAAAAAGATGGAAAGCTGAAAAAGAAATCGACTTTCAAAAGCTGGGACAGCCCAGACAAAAGGGGAACAAGAGCGGGGTACTTCTCCCAGCGAACCAGGTGCAGGTACATACCTAGGTACCTAATCTATCATATGAGAAAATGAATGGCAGGGAGAAGACGTCTAATGCTCTCTGGCACTATTTTTAAACGGCAGGGCGCCTAACAGCCATTTTCAGGGGTTGTTGGAGTGAGGGCTTCGGACTAGCGCGACTTCGGAATTAAATGAGCCTCGGAATACTGCAGCTTCGGAATAGTGGCGTCGGAGTAGTACAACTTCGGACTCGACATGATAAAGACACTCACGTTCCAAACTATTTAACAAGCAAATGTGTAGAGCAGTTTCAATGATGCTAATGGTTTCATTACAAATCCTTAGCTCATCAATCACGCCTTAAAAAACATTCTACATTCTTATAACTTATTCCAAGCTGTTCCATCATCTCCTAAAAAGACATGGCTTCCACAACTACAATCAATGATTCGTCTGAGAAGAATCCATACAGCCAGCTGCGACATACCTTGGAGAATATCGATTCTCTAATGGTAGAAAAGCCGCTCAACACCACTGCTAGAGAGATATCCAACTCTAATGCACCTGCATCTTCAGAATCTCGACGCAATATAACAAGGGTGAGCCCAGTCGGCCAGGCACAAATCTTGGCCACGATATTTAGTCTTAAATGAGGGTTGAAACAAGAACAGAGTGGTAGATGGGGGGGTTTATGTTATTATATTTAATTAAAACACCCTGAATAATACAGCATCGTAATCAGTATAGTGAACATTGCAGATAATTGTGACTGAAAGGCTGTGTAGAGGCCAGCAGCCCTGTAGAGCCTGGTCACCCCCCCACCCATAAAAGCACCCAGGCTTGGTTGTTGGCTATGACACCACCTGCGCACCCATGTTGATGCGATGCGAATGTATCGTATACACACACTTCCATTCCATTCGCTTGATGCAGCCACAGCGAAGCGCATGGACCCCCCCCCTCTCACCATTCGATCGTTCTCTTGAAGCCATCCTCGCGCAAACAAAGCCTGTATCAGCCGCCTCCACCATAGATAGCCACCTTTCAGGCTTGGGTATACGACATGACTCCTCGGAATTCTGTCGCAACAAGACGCAATGGAAAACCTCGCTCCTGCGAACCGTGCCGAATATCCAAGGTCCGCTGTGACCATAAAACGCCCATCTGCGACAGATGTGTGGCTCGACACACGGAAAGCAGCTGCATCTACCATCCGGCTCCGATGACAAAGCCGCGCGACGGCCCCAATCTTGCGCTGTCGACGCCACGATCATCACGGTCGCCACGGTCACCCTTGGGGTCTGGTTCATTGACCACGACGAGGTCATTGTCCGCCCTGAATGTGGAATCGAACAGAGCCTCGCCATCCACGGCTAGAGCTATTCCTTCTGCCGAGGCCGAATTCCTTGGATCAACCGCCTTTTCGGCAATTATCGATGATGACCGGGACATTGTTGATCGATATATGGGAGAATCCCGCGATCAACAGCAGGTAATTCCCAATGCAAGCCCCGGGCCAGAGCAAATCCCGGAAACCCGAATCCTAGGTGGCATAGCCGTGTTGAACCTGCTCGCCGACTTTCCAGCTTTCACGGACTGCATTCATAGGTATCTTGAGCTCTCCTATACGTGCATGGTACCTGATCCGTTTATCAAAGCCTGTGTCGCATCGATACAAGAAACTATCAGCGGTCTTTTTTCGGTTTGTACCGAGTTAAGGGGCAGTCACTTGAGACGACTTGCTGTGGATTTGTGTGCAAACACCTCCAGGCCTTTAAGTCTTTTCACGCCTATCTCGGCAAAAGACTACCACACGCTATTCACTGGACCTAATCTTAGATGGGAGATTATTGGCTTTGTACTTACAATCCTGGGGGTGTCGCTTAAATACGATGTCAATAGACGAAACGAACCACCAGCAGGATCTGTCCCTCCTCAAAAGCCTAATTTCATCCATCGTATCTCTGAAGCAGTCGAATACTGTACGTCCATTTGCTATCATTACAACTGCGTTAATCACCAGGCTTTGTGGCTGCTCTATGGAGACGCCTGTCTGAAAAACCTGGTGTACGGCGATATGAGTAAGTGTTAATCAGACAGTAATCAGCCGAACCTCGTCCTGACAGTCGATACCATAGGTTTTCAATTTTGGCGCTGTATCGGTGACCTCTCGAGTATGTTTTATGCCCTTGGACTTCACCAGGAGAATGCCAAATTTGAGGATGCGTATCCATTCTACCAGCTGGAGATGAGGAGAAGATATGCCGCCCAAATATACTCCATGGATAAAACTGTTAGCACTCTTCTTGGCCGGCCGCCAAGAATATCGGGTTCGCACTGTGCCAATACCATGCCTGCCGATATCGATGACCAATGTTTATTGTTGGAGGGTGATGAATTAGAAGATTTATTCCGAAATGTTGACGCGAATGGTTGGAACATGGATCGACAGTTTCGCGGTGCGACATGGAGAAGGATGAAGCTTATAGTCAGCCAATTTCGAGAGGAGGTACTGGGGATATTTCTCAAAACACGATTCACTAATGATAGCGAGGGATTGGCTCAGTGAGTAACTCATGAATACCAATGAAACGTCACGACTCTGCTAATGCCAGGTGCCTAGGGATATCTTGACAAGACACCAAATGTTATGGGATCAGATTCCCGAAGAGCTGAAATACGATGAACTCACTGGGTCTCAGCATATCCCCCCTCCACAGCGATATGTCGTGATGACAACTTACATGGACCAAAAGTATAATTGCTTCTTGTTGCACCGAAAGCTTGTGAATCAGACTCACTGCTCGCGGGCACCTCTATACAAGATCTCGAGGTCGCTATTAAACACAGTCCTGCAAGTAGTTTCGCTCTCTGATCAGGTTTACAACATGCAGCGAGACTTATCTTGGTCTGTAAGTGTTTGTCCTTTCTAAAATATTCGTTTTTTTTTGATCTGAGGCTAATTCCTCTGAAGATTCTGTATTACGGATTGCCTGGTGCTAGCATTCTGGCAGTTGACTTATTGAAAGAGTCGCACCATGCGCCCGGGACCCCCAAGTCAGATATTGATGTGATACCTCGCGCTGAGGTCATACAAAACCTCGCTGTCTTCATCTCAAATCTACAAAGGAGCATTAATCGCCAAGAAGTCAACCAAGAATCTTGTAAATGGGCGCACGGAATCTTGTCAGCGATCCTGGCTGAGATAATCGACCCTAAAAAACGCGAAGAAACTGCGGCGGAAACGGAACAAAATCGAAGTATAGTTGGCATGCCGTTCTCGCCTACTTCTGTACTGGATAGCGATCTGTTCAATTTCGATAGCATCTTCAGCCGAATAGAAAGTGCTGATTGGATGACGGATACCTCGGCCAATATGCTGTAGTAAATATGATGGAACAGGAAAAAAGTATGCTAGAGGAAATTATATGGACATAGTAAGAGGAATCTTCATGATACTATACAGTGTTCTTGATATCCTCGTTTCTGTCCTGGCCTAATTTTCAATGATTATGCTAGAGAAAAAGGCCCCACCCCCCAAGAACATGGAATAGGGACCCTTACAACGTGTGCGGATTTCAGCAGGCCAGGGTTACAGAGCCAGATCGGGCAAAGAGATGCAAAGCTGTAGCGGGGGCTGAGCTACAAGGAGAAAACCGCGCCAGTGTGAGACACCAGCGTCAAGACACGTGGTGTTGGAGAAACGAGGTTTACTAACTAGAAAGGTGTGACTACTCAAGAATCATCCACGTCGCGACTAGCACAATACGGGCTCTTTTTTCTCAATACATGTCCAAACTTCCATATAAAAATAACTCCAGTAAGACCAATACACAATGCAACAATGCCCAATATACTCGAGGTCCAACCATATCCCAACCGCTCATATCTACAATGAACGCGCGTCAGAAAACTGCAGAGTAGTCAAGAGGACGAGGATGGAAACTCACGCATAAGGCGAAAACAGAGGGAACACAAACCCCGCCAAGCACCTTAGCATCGATGTCGCGGCGAGAGCACTAGCCGAGTACCGCCCATAGGTGTCTACAACATAGATGTTGTTCGACACAGTACAGATGTACGCGGCAGCCGCGAATAGCGCAATGCCAATGTCAGGCATGAGCCAGAAAAGGCGGGCCTCAGCGCTCCAGCCGTACCAGAACAGGCCAACGGCCAGTATGACGGTGGCGGGGATCATGATGGGGATGCGAAACTCAGGCAGGCCTTTGCCGTTGTTTCGTTTGGTGAGAATGCGGAATATGCGGTCGTTGATGTGCGTGGCGACCTCGGCGGCGAAGACGGTCCCGAGGCCGAGTGCGAGGTAGTGAAGCGAGGCGATGTCCAGCTGCTCGTGGTAGCGGGTCGTCCAGAGGATGGCGATGGAGGCGTAGAGGATGTAGATATTACCGTAGAGGTAGCCTTGGTACAGTGCCATGACCTGCACGATGGGCTGCGTCGTCAGGAGCTTGAACGGGCGGATCATGGTTGCTCGTATCATACTGAGCTTGGAGCCCTTGGGGAAATCATGTTCTGTGTAAAGACCTGTAGCTCCGGATGCTGCTGTGAGGCGATCTCTCTTCCTGCGTAGCAGAACTGGTGCGTATGACTCGTCGAGGAAGAAAAGACCAAAGAGCTGGACGCAGCCGTCTATGATGGAGGTTGCGAAGAACGCCCAGCGCCAGGAAGCGTGTTTGGTGAGAAACCCTCCCGCGATGGGACCTAGGACTTGGCCGAGAAGAGGAAACACGCTGTAGATGGCCATGGCCTTGCCACGCTCACTGGCATTGAACAAGTCTCCGAGAGTCCCAGCTCCAATCTAGGGATTGCGATTAAGAAAAATCAGTATCGAGCACCCGTGAATATGTATGTGAGTTCTGTGACGATGACTTACACCAACGGTGCAGCTGCCGAAAAGCCCAGCGAAGAATCTAAACGCCAGAAGCTGTTCGATTGTCTTGGCAACACCGCACGCAGTATTGAAGACCAGAAAAACAAAGTTGAATGTTTGGAGCACCACCGTCCGACCCCAAATCTCCGACATGGGACTGATGAACATGGGTCCAATAGCGTAGCCGAGCAGAAAGATTGACAAAACCATCGGCCTCATAACAGGGACAGTGATGTGAAGCTCTTCTGTGATGGTATCTATAGCTGGGGCGACAATGGTTGTTGGAAGCGGACTCATGAGGACAAAGCCAGAGATTGAGATGACGGCTAGCCATTTTCTACGAGTGGCCCAATTCTTGGGGTTTTCCGGATCATCAGGGCCATCCCAGGTGACCTCCGGGTTGTCAGCACAGCACTGACAGAGAAATTAATACTATAGTCGTAGCTGTGGTATACATACAAGTTTATCGTTAGCAATGCTGTCTGTCAGGCAGCCCTCATCCTTAGAGAGGATTTCGTCTTGCGCCATGGCTGTATGTGTGTGTGCGGTATGGATGTATGTGGCATGCTTTTTTGCCTAGTTGGATGCCGTAACAAACTTTTATAGAGGAACACGGCAGACCTTTTTTGTACCGCAGATTCATTAAGAAAAGAAAAAAAAAAAAAACGAGCCGAAAATCCACCTATTTTGGGTCTCGGAATAGTGACGACTAAGCCGGGCTGGATCGTTCGGAGTTGAATGCGGTGAGCGGAGTTGAAGACCCACATTTCACTCCGAGTGGCGCCGGCGTTGAGGCGGGGGGCAACTCCGTGAATGGCCGGGAACGGACCTCGAGAATGCGAAGGCGGTTGAAGGTTACAATCAGCGGAGAATCCGGCGGGGCGCTGTGGGATCGTATGCGATATTGAAGTGTGGAATTTGGTAGAAACATCTAATAACCGATAATGCATTATGCTGTCAGTCCGGATTTGCGGTGTCGGATTCCCCTGGATCATCTAATAGTTATGGACGCTGCTGGAGGGCTACAGAGTCAACACCACCCCCATCTAGGAAAATCCTAGCCTACGATGAGTCGAGTCAGATACACCTGGGAGCAGAGAGAGAGAGTTTGAATAGAGGTATGAAAGACACAATGAAGAATCTCTAGACAATGAAAATTTGGCCTTTATTTAGAATAAACACAGTATATTTATTAGAGATTACGTTACGCTGGGGATAACATTGACAATTAGCTAGAGTAAACGAGGTAGTGAAACTGGTGACCTTTTACATTTCGCATTACACTTGGCCTTTCTTCAGTTTTTTCCCTGAACAAGCCATTAGATTTGGTCTCTGAAATATTCACAAAGGTATGCAACAAAGTATGCGACCTACATTTTCTTTGAGCAATGCGATTCTGTATTCTCTTGCGTTGCTGGCGATCAATGACTTTTGTCCAGTCTTCGTTAGAGTTTGTGGGGGTACGGTAGGCCTCATTTCCGCTGCTTGACGAAGTGTCGGCTGAGGTTGGAATAGCCCTAGCGGGGTAGCCTTTTCTGTTATCTAGGGCTGCGTTGTAATGCAAGCAACCGAATGGTAGCCATACACTAGGAGCACTGCCGACTAGAGGTGGCGTCGGGTTAGGGCGAAGGGTGGTAGGATCGACAGCACCGAATTCTGAACAAGGACTTGCCCAGTCGAGGATGGACGGCTTCGGATGCAAGTTTTCGTTCCTCAGGGCTGCTAAATGGTCGTTGTACCAATCTTCCTCATACGCCTTATATATACTCTCGTTCCCAGATATGAGTTCATCCGAGATCATGGAATATTCTCTCCCCGTGCCAGCATAATTAGCCGGAAATAGATCGGGCTTCTCATCAATAGAGAGATCTGCTCCAGCACCAATTGCATATGGCGAAGGGCCACCCAAAACACCTCCCGGTATATGGAATGAGGCGCGCAGCTGGGTCTGAAAGTATGGCGCAGATGTACTCTGTCTATGCAGAGGGATAGTTGTCTGGCATGTACTCTGGCTGCGGCTGTCGGCTAGAATGTGGTGCGAAAAAGGGAATCTAGTAGATTTCAGAGGAAATAGGCTGCTTATGTTATTCGACAGTTCGAGCAGGGGGTCTGGATGCCAAGTCGGCTCTGGCGTTGAAGCCTGGAATTTATTCGTGTTGGTGTCATCCATCTTAAAGTCGTCGCCTAGGACTGCGTCGATCGTGGACTGGAGCATAGCTGCATTAGGCCTTGTTTTTGTTATTGTATAGTTGGAACCAAAGTAAGATACTTGTTCGCCTGGAATATTCCATCGTGTTTCGATACCCAGATTTGGGTAGGATTGCGGATACTGTCGACTAATATACTCTTCAGGAGAGGGTAGAGAGAAGATCATTGCTGAAAAATGTAGATTAGGAAGACCTTTGAGGTGATTTCTGGCATAAATCCTTATCATACGATTTTCTACAAGAGGAAGCGCTGCATTTATCGGAATATAATTGCGAAGATGGCCTGGCTAGAGCATCGGTGCTTACTCTATACTAGAGAGCAGTTTTTCTGGAGGCAAAATTTCCATTCCAATCCTCCGGAAATAAAGAGTCAGGCCGGGTTCTTCCACAGTAGTATTCGGTTAATTTTTAATATCTGCATCCTCGCATACGAATATGTGACATATATGACGCCATAAGTGACAATAGGAGGCAATGAACAAAGGATTTTTAATCAAATACTAGGACTCACTGTTTTCCGACAATGTCAATGACTTCATAACGCTAAAATAAATCTACATATTAATTAATTTTGCAATGCCGCTATCATGGCCCTTTCTAACTTCTCAACAGCATCGTCAGATATCTGATAATGGACGACTAATCGCCCCTCCAACCGCTCCTTCTCATGCACCATCAATCCTAATTCCTTCGCCGCTCGTTGAAAAGCTTTCTTGTCCACTTTTCCATCATTCAGGTCCATCCATATCATGTTTGTTTCTGTGGGCCTCATCAAAGTCCCCCCGTGCTGTTCCCAAATGGCCGAGATAAGTCTTGCCTTTTCCTGACACTGTTTGAGCTTGCCTCCCAAGAACACTTCCTTCAAGGCAACGCACATGGGCGCGGAGATGATTCCGGTTTGGCGAAGCCCGCCGCCGAATAGCTTTCGCATCCACCTCGCCCGTGTGATGAATGCTGTGTTCCCAACAATCACGGAACCGATGGGGGCTCCGAGACCTTTGGTGAAGCACAGCGAGACGCTGTCAAAGCATTCGCAAAATTCCCGGAGGCTTCCGGCGCCTGCGGTGACAGCCTCCCACAGCCTTGCGCCATCCAGATGCATGTGAACCGGAGGGTTCTGGCTCCTGGCCCATTTGGAGATAGCCTGGACTTCGTCAAGGGGCATGATTGTTCCAAAGAGTGTATTCTCGAGGCTAATAATGTGGGTAGGACAGTCATCTGTGCACGAAGGATTAGCATGGGTATTGTATGCTACAACGCTTGACTCACATATATCTTTCTTGAACACAAAGTGTTTCTTAACGTCTTCCAATGTCAAGTGATGGCCGTTGGATGGAATGACGCCGTGGATGAGAGCTCCACAGACAGTCGCCGCACCACCCGCTTCCATGTTCAGAATGTGGCCTCGATAGTCGGCGAGGACGGAGTATGGTGGTGTGACCAGAGCCGTGCGCAGTGCCACTTGATTGCTCATAGTTCCAGAGTAAGTGAGGAGAGCTTTTTCATGACCCGTCAAGTGAGCCATCCACTCCTGGAAATTGTTAGTGGTCGGGTCTTCCATCATCTCATCGTCGAGAAGTGTTGTGTTGACGATAGACTGGAGCATGCTAGTCGTTGGCGAAGTGACAAAATCGGACCTGAAGTCGTATGCGGCTCGACCAGGCGTGCTCCAGTGGTTTTGTTTAAAACCACCATTATTCACCTCCACTCGACGCTCGTTTTGTAGAATGGTCATGTTTATTTTCTGCGATGAGGATTGCTTTTTAGACGAGGGTTTGAAAGTTATTTCGATGATTATCAAGAAGATTTGGACTATATCATCAAGGCTTTTCTATGACTTTATATATTCGTGTATGAACTGTGTGAGAACTTATCAAGTAGACTACTATATATACATAAATGAGAGATATTTCAATTGTTCGAATTTTTAATAATATATCACAACGCAGCTAAATCTTCAGCTTTGTAACCAGCAGAGGGAACATTCAGGTTTCACAAGTTTATGGCTTAAGGCTACAGATGGCTCTGTTGTAGCAACCCAAAGTATGATATCCGGTTACGGGTGACAATCAATTATGATAACCATGATTGCTACTCATAATTCATCTATGATAAGCACGAAATTGTATGTAGGTAAGAAACCGTTCGGTGAGTAAGAAACAGCAATGTAAGTGAGATATTGTACATGTAAGTATATCTGTAGGTAAGAAACCACGCTGCAAGTAAGATAGTCGGAAATTAATAAGGCTAAATATTAATAATAAAAGTAAAATGAGTTAATGCCTCATATAAGTGGCTATATTTCTTAAGGATATAATATATATATATCGTGATCCTTTGTAATTTTATGAGGCTTCAACGAGAAAACACACGGTCTACCACGATGTCTCACCACCGAAGAGATAATATTGGCGAACTCATCGAGTTTGCTCGCGCCAATTCTCCCTTCTACCAGCGAGTTCTTGAACATGTCCCGGCTGGCGCCAACAGCGTTACAGACCTTCCCGTCATTGATGCTGACCAGTACTGGAAAGCAAATGCATCCACACCAAATGGTGTAATGACACGACCTCTTATTGATGCGACAGCCATGCGCAGTGGGGGTTCCACCGGAACTCCCAAGCAGGTTTACATGACCAAACAAGAGCTCTCAACCCACGGGAAAGTCACCGCCAACGCAATGGCTCAAGGCTGTGGTTTTCTCCCTGGCGACCGTGTGGCAAATATGTCCTTTCACGGCTCCTTATATGGAAGCTTCATGCTGCTAAACACTGCGCTGCTCGAGCTTCCCATCCCCATTGTGCATCTGCCCATCAGCGGAAACGAGTCCGTCGATGTGATGGCTCACTATATGGAAACTTTCGATGCCACGGTTCTCATTGCTAATGTTTCAACTACACGCCGTCTGGCAGAGTATTTCACATCTGTTGGCAAAACTCTTCCGAGACTGCGTCTCATCCTGTATACAGGAGAGTGCTTCACCAAGGATCTCCGAACCGTTTACCGTGCTGCCTTTCCGAACTCCATCATCTATGTACGAGAATACGGAGGCATCGACTTTGGACACGTCGGCATCCCCGCTCAGCCCTTCAAGAACGAAGACGACGATATTCAACCTATCTACAAGGTCTTGGCGCCTCTAGTTGTCTTTGAGATCCTTGACGAGAGTGGTAATCCGATCACCACGCCGGGAATTCGAGGCAACGTGGTGATTACGAGTTTGTTGAAGAGACAGCAACCTTTGCTTCGTTATCCAGTTGGCGACATTGCTTCTTGGGTTGACTACGACGCAGAGACCTTCCACGTGCATGGACGCGACGCTATCAGTATAAAGATTGCCACTACTCATCTCCCTATTACATATCTCAGGGAGTTGATAGTAAGAATTCTCGGCCAAGGGACAACTTCAGGCAGCCAGTTCATTGTCAGGCACGTAAAAGGAACACATGAACAAGAATTGCTTCTGCGGATTGTAGCACCGGAACCTAAAAATTCCTTTGAGATATTGAAAGAGTTTGAACAGATTTTGTTTCAGGAGAGTCCTACCTGGAAGAAGAACAGAACAGTGAAAAACATTGCTCCACTGCAGATTGAGTGGATTACGGGGCAGGATTTAGTCACGAATGCTGGCAGTGGAAAATTGCGAGATATTATCGATGAACGATTTTAGTGTGCTATATAAGTTGTAGTTTATTTAATTTTATGTAAAATAAACTAAATTATCATTAAGACATGGTTTGAGCTTAAAGTTGGCGCTGTGCAACGACGCAATGCATGATATCAGAAATTAGATTATCATTGGTAATTGATTAGTGATTACCTGAATAATTAAGTCGTGCTGCTGAGGCCTAATTTTTTGTGTACTTTGCTTATGGATTTGTATAATTCATTAGCATCTATTCTATTTAGTAAAACCCCGAATAAACAGGTGAACTCAAATTACCTACTTATATAAAAGAGATGTTAGGACCTGGTGTCTTGGTTAGCCCTGCGATATCTCGTACATGTTAAGTTGACTTTCTATGGCAGGAAAGTCGCGATATATATCCTAAATACATTGGGCTTCTTTTTTCCGTCATTATTGTTATTGTCATCGGGCGTCCCCGAAGAGGTCCTTAACTCGCGATGTTGAGGAACATCACTAACTATGGTGATACGGTCAGGAGAAGTACGATGCGGAGTCGGAGCCGGACGCGAACCAGGAGTAAATCCATTAGGATCTGCACGGGAATTCCTGTTGTCACGAGTCAAGCGCTCAAACACATTGTTCGGACGACGAAAAGAAGGCGTCGAACGAGCCGAATTAGAGGTGCCAATAGGACGGAACTCCTGGGTCAAGTCCACAAGGGGTCGAGTATTCACAGGAAACCCTGGAGGGCGAGCGACAGAATCTACCCTGGATACTCTCTAAGCACTCAGGTATTCAGCCGACGTGGCTCCAGATTGCCGTCGGTGGTTAGGCAATTATCTCGATGGACTAAGAACATTCATAATAATTCTCTACAAACTCACAAGCACAGAAACTAAATTTGATATAGAGAAGGAAATAGATAATTGGGTAACTGGATGAAGTAGAATGACATATCTTCTACGATGGGTAAGCATTAACATCAGAATAGACTGCATTTCGACCAACTGTCAAATTTTAAGAAATGTCTTATACGGATTAGAGACAGCTTTATACTAACAGTAACAATGAGACCTGAACCACAGTAGGCAAAATATGAAGGTAACCCTTATAACTGGTGTTATGACAGGCCTCTCTTGCTGTTCTTGTCTCCGGTCTTCTTCATCGTATTTGATACGAAGCAATTCTGGCTGCCTTTAGGGATGCATAGGAAGAGCAATCCTGCTGCTTGATACACCCCTTTTGAAACTGAATGAGAAGACGCAAAGTTAATGGTTTTGATTGTTCAGACTGTTTCTTGGAAGTTATATCATGTTGGTGAGGGTCAGCTCGTGATGATAGCATCTCAGCGCCTAAAACATTATGCTTATCGAGTTCAATATATTCTAGACTGGCCTGTCATGAGAGATCGTTGGTGGTCGTTCTATATTCAATACCCGTTATTGCGATTCTAGCTGCAAAAATAGATAATAGACTTTCCAAGACTGTGCTAGCATGGGAACCTTTGTGACCGGTCGCCGGCAGATGCTGGCTGGCTTCGTTTTGAGGCGGGAGGAACACGACTACGACCCATTTAGAAAAATAGCTATGTACTTTATTTTCATAGAAAGAGCTTCAAAATAAAAGGAGTAACGCCTAGGTATATAACCCCTATAAATAACTGACTATTCAAATGTAGGCTTTATATCCTTGGAGAACCTAAATGGCAAAACCTGACCTGAGTCACAGCCTACTGCCACACTCTGCCCCTGCACTCTGAAGGAGTTGGGTCCAGCTGGGCGGAACTTTTAGGGTAGGAATATCAGCTTTCTCTTATTCCAAGTGATCCACTGTTCATTTTCGTCTATTCCGAGAAGAGCCCATGGGGGCGGAAATTCCTGTTCTCTTCCCACCATGGTCGAGGGCAGTTCCTTGGCTGTTGTTTAAGGTGAATTCGCCTTCTCTTTAACTCCGTCGCCTAGGATATATCCCCACGCGCCGAATTAAGCAAGTAACAAAACTAGATTTCGTTGATCGATGCGCATTGACTTGAATGGGCGAAGTCCGCTTTTATCACCCACAACTAGGCGGCACTGTTCCTGCTCTGGCAACTCAGTTCCGGATCATCACATGAGCATCATCGCCTCCGGATGCTAGGTGCGTGCCATCAGGTGAGAATGCTCTTGATTCTGAGAATTCAAGATCCAGATGAGAAGTATGCTACTGATTTCCAATGTATGTTTGCTCTTTAACATTTAATCACGTTATGTCCTGCGGATGATAATGCCGCTGACTCGCCGTTATATATTTGAGTATACCCGACCGTCAAGCGAGGTAAACTAACCCCAATATTCTCACATTTCATTTATTGCCCTTTTTCAAGTATACATACATACATACTAATTGCACCATACTACAGCTACCAACCAACTACGGCGACCTCTTAACCCAATGCGGAGCTAACACCCTACGCAATGGGCGATTAAATTGCTGAACCCTAGGATCGGATCTAAGTCGTCTATCGGGAGTGCATCTCCAATGGAAGGGACACACTGGGTTTGTAGATGTTGAGAACAATTGAATCACACAAGAAATAACAACGTTAAGCTATGTTTCCATATCGTCAAACTACTCTCTAGGACTGAATTATTATTTCCGACATGTGTTTCTTATTTGTCTCTGCCGACCAGTATTCCCCGACACATTTTAGAGGGCCGCTAGTATTATACATACTGTAAGACAGACATCATAACACCATAAGCGCGGGACTGGTAAAATAGTTGCCCTGCCAAGTTGATTAATCATGAGTGTTCGTTAATATGGAACTCTGCCAACAAGCTCAGTCAGAAGCAGCAACGCAAGTCAGTTCTACAAATCCGTTTGAGAAGTTAATTGTTTTGTTGTATCTCGGGTGAAAATGCTACAAAGTCCATGATATCCAAAAAAAAAAAAAAAAAAAAAAAAAAAGCAAAAAATAAAAACCCAAAACAAA